>WEKY01031041.1:0-31744 GCA_013390045.1 Picathartes gymnocephalus
TTTATTTATTTATTTATTTGGCATTATACCCATTACTTTTTACTAGGTTATATGGGTATAACGTAAATGTGCCTAAAATATGAGAAGCTCCTTACCCCCACTTATAAGCTAGGCCTAAGCAGATATAATAATGTAAAATTGGCTCTTTCTAGGAGTTAGATAATACAATCATCTCATTAAAGAATTCTTGTGCAATGACTGTGTTCAGGAGTAATAATATTTACAGTCAATAAAAGACATGATCAAGGCAAAAATTACCAGGGGGCCTTAATCACCTTGAAATGGTTTTTGGGGTTTTTTGGGGGGTTTTTTTCTGAAGTATTTGTCGTATTTTAGAAAAGGAATATTTTGGGTCTCATTTTTATATATATAACCATTACAAGTTTAAATTAGGAAAAAAAATCACTTTAAAGGTATGCTCCTTATACATAGTAAACAGCAGGGAAAAAAAAAAGAAAAGAGAAATAGTTTAATTGATCCATTACTTAATTCAGCTTCATGCCACAGTCATTCTTCTTTTGGAAGACATTACAATGTGCGTACCCAAGTTATGGATTGCTCAGTGTTCCCCAAAGTGGTGAACTATACACCACATGTATCTTGTTTCAGAAACAGAATGGCTTTCTCTGTTCCCAGTATGGCAAAGAAATGAAATGAAGTGTTGACATACAAATGTTTTCCCTTGAAATCTATTTCACATTAATTACTTTAGGCATACCTATATATATACAATACCTAGCAAAGGATTTGTCACAAATAACCTGTAATCTCTTTCTGTATTATCAAGGGGATATCTTAATTAAAATAAGCTGTTAATGTGTGTTTTTCAATGGCAGCACACTAAATGAGACACAGATACATTGTTATTGATGCACATTAAACTCCTAATGCTAAGCTCCCAGTTCTGAGGACACATTTATTTTCTCACCTGTAGTTTAAAAAATAAAGATCAGACTAAGTAACTCTTTCCTAAACTATGAAGGAAAATAAGGGCTCAGTGTAAGCCCCAGCAGAATTTAAAAGTTATTAGCACTTAATGCTGTTCTCAAAAACAATACAGACTCAACAGGTGGAGAAATCTTTCAATCAGATGAAAAGCCACCATTTACAACCTGGCTACACTGGGCTACAGCAATTCCACCTCATAATTTAACCACATTATACCCAAGATGTTTATCACCCTGAGGGTGCATAAAAAGATTTTTAGAGAAATCCAGTATTACATTATCTAACACCTTTTGAAATTCCATTGGAAAGTAACGACAAGTTTCTTAGGTCCACCTTGCTGAGAACAAGAAACCTTATTTTCATGCTCAGCTATTTATTAAGTTGCCTGAGTAGAACTTGTCAAATAAAAACCAGCTGATGTTAAGTCATCAAGCTGGCAATTGAAATCATGTTTCCAGGTCAAGCACACAGTGCTTGAGAATCAAAGATATTGCTTCTACAAACAGCCAATGGAATTATATATGTATATTACATACATGCTTTGCACACAATGGTGATGATGCAGTGTATTAACATATTATATTTAGACCTGTCATCCATGTCTGTGCAGTTCAGCTCTCTGGACACAGGTCTAATCTTCTCAATTGTATAATGTTTCATTAGAGTTCTGCTGTAGGTC
Source organism: Picathartes gymnocephalus (assembly GCA_013390045.1). Lineage (NCBI taxonomy): Eukaryota > Metazoa > Chordata > Aves > Passeriformes > Picathartidae > Picathartes > Picathartes gymnocephalus. The sequence goes on from WEKY01031041.1 coordinate 1,628, forward strand.
CAAGGCAAAGATGCAGATATAGCAGATTGGGGTAAATTCTTCTATATCTACTGCACAGAGACCTAAGAGAGGAGAGCTGTGGCATCTGAGCCCCATTTTTGAAGGGTTTCTGGCAACCTTCTGCCACCACCCATGATGTCAGTTTGAGAAACAAAACTCAACAGAGAAAATCAAGATCCTGGACAAATATGTTCTGCTACACAGTTCTGGGCATCACTCAAGGCCACATCATTCTTGGAAAGACAGCTTCTCTGCCAGGGAGAACAACAGTACATTGCTGTGCTCTGTCTATGTCCAACTCATCCAGGCTGAGGGCAGCCTTCAAAACAGCACAAAATACATGGAACTACACCCCCAGAACAGTTCTCAGCCAGCACTTAAGCAATCCCTCTGAAAAAAAAAGCAACAGGTAAAGTGGGCAAATCTACATTTAAAAGCAGCCTTGTACTGTTGTTTGACTGACAGAGCAGACAAACCCCAAAGATATTCTCTGCATAAGCCAAATGAAACAGAAAGAAGGGATGGGAAAGGTCAGTGCAGTGGCACGTGTAATACACATGAGTCCTCAATGAGTAATCTGTGCTCTAAAAGACTGCATTGCAGCTCCTTGCATGCACAGAGAAAGCCATGGGTGGAACTCAGCCCCACACTGAGCATTTTGGGAAAACAGTCAGTGCCTCTCCAAACTGCGGAACCACTGCTTGCAGCAAACACAGATGATGATCTATATACACTAGTGGCTGCCTGCTGCTCTAGGCCATAACAGGCTCACTAAATACGGAGCCATAAATTGACTGTTCCAGTCGTAAGTCACAGTAGTATTTAAGAATTAATAATTCTTTATTAATTACTAGTTTTATTAGCTATAATGTAATTTGGCTCACGAATATTTAATTCCTCACAAACGTTTCACCATTCTTTTTTTTCCCTTTTTTAATCTCAGCACTCCTACAGTGATTATGAGTCTTTTTGCCATGCTGAAAATGTTCTTCTGGTTTGAAACATTCATCTCTCAAATAGCCATAGACTCCTCCTGTTATTTTCCTTTTGTGCAAAGCAATGCAGAAATGAGCACTCATTTTCACTTCACTGGAAGCTTCTAACCCCTCTGTGAATTTTACCAACACATTACACATCTCAACACCTAAAAAGTAGGGCATCCAAAATCAGTGGCCCCTTTGGAACACGTAGCTCCTTATTTCATCTGAACCGTCTCGCTTTTCAGTGCTCAGCCAAACTCCTCCTCCCAGGTCAGTACCTGCTCTCTGCACCACTGGCAGCATTACAGCTCTGAGCAAGGGCACAGCTGTGCACAAAAAGACTTCACTTCCTTCTCATAAAACCAGGGCTACCCATGCTGCAGGAGACTTTTATCCAGCGGTTATCCAGCAGGAAGATCCCAAGAGGCAGTGGAGGGCCTTCCACACAAACATTCCCAAATGGAGCTCCTGGAGCTCTGCTCCCAGCCACCAGAGGTGACACTCTCCTTGCTGGCTCACTGTCCTGATTAGTCCTGCCCGCCAAGGAGCCAGCATAACCTCAAAGAAAATCAGACTCAGAAGAGAGACTTGCAACAACAAAATTCTCACCTACCTCCCTTCCCATTTCTCTGCTACCCAGAACAGGTAGCTGGAATTAGAGGCATACAAACTGCCTGGACATTCAGGGAGACCTCCTCCCATCACTCCCACCTCATCCAACTCCACTGCCAGTTTTTGCTGCTCTGTGCAGCAAATGCTTTTGCACCCTCTGATTGTGCACTCTCTCCACCAGAGGAATTGTCTTCCCGCCTATCTTCACAGACCAGGCCCTGGGACTGTTCTGCAGGGCCTCTTGTTATTCTAACATAAACAGCAATCAGCTGCAAGAGTCAGACCCTTTCTTTCATAATTTTTGGAACTATTTTTGGCTTGCAGATTTATTTTTCAGCCAGTCAGCTTTCTTAATTGTACAGGACCACATTTGATATAGTAACTGTCACTAATAAAGTAACTGTCTAAAATGACGGGACAGCTTGTGCCAAACTGGAATGTATCATCCAGGCATACAGCTCTGGCCTAGTATCTTCTTGGGGAGTAGGCACTCTTACACAAATTAAAATAGTGAAAGAAATCCTTTGCTACACTAAAAATGTGAAAATACTGCCCAAGGGTAATAAAAACCAAGCAGGGTTTTTAAAAAGGACTTTGCAGACTAAGAGAAAAAATACATATGCATATGACAGTGAATACTTCTGACTTGCATCAATCTTAAAACCATGCAATAAACACTTGGCTTCTAACTTGTGAGGGCTACACAGGCGTTAGCTGTGTCTAATTCATTATCCCATAAATAAACTGGCACCAAAGAGGATGCTTAGACTAGTGGCCTTAACACAGCCTGTGCCAGACTTTGCCCAAACTGGAGTAGAGAAGGGTGGCAGACAGGAGGCTACAGGAATCTTCTGATTAAATCCCCTGAGACAGGTTCCTCCTTGGCTCTGAAATGCACACTGCAGAACAGCAGATTAATGATGTGGTAGTGGTGTCTTCCTACTTCTACAGCTTTGCAAATGTTTGTTCTGTAATGCACATGATATCATGGGAATAGTGACCATGGGACCTGCCACAGAAAAGCCAACTAAAACAAACAGTAGTTAACAATCTCTATTTAAATAACCTCAGGGCATTTACTAGGACTTGACTAAGACACTACACATTTGATTAATCCAAAATAATATACTTCCTATGTTTTCATGGGCTTCACAGAATTTCCATGCTGGTGGTAAATATGTCCAAGAAGTCAATTCAAGATTAGTCCCTCCAATTTAATCTGTCCTTTCTTAAGTTGAATGTGGAAATTTTGAAATAATTATGTTCTTGAATATCAGACTGTAGTGCATTAGTAAATGCACGAGGTCCATCATCACATCTGTTCAAGTTAGACGCATGTCCAAAATAAAACTGACGCATACAAGTTTAGAGTCCAGAAACTGCCTTGTTGATATTCAGATGGTTTGGTTTGCATTACAGAGATCAGATATTGCTCATGATATGGACGTTACTGTTTAAAGTTTTAGAAACTGCCATGAATCTAAGTTCATGTCTTTAAATTTTCATTTATATGAGAAGATTCCTCATATCTTTTCTTGTTCTCTACCTTTCCTATCCACCGTATCCAGCTCCCATTTGTCTTTATTTACCTCCTACATTCAACATGTTTCTAGCAAAATATTTTAAAACTCAGTATTTGTATTTCTCATAAAATGAAGAGGAACGCAAAGATCATAACAGTAAAGCAAAATTATCCAATAGGTCTTGAGTACTTTTTTTTTAATTCATTTTCTATCTTTCCTTAATAAGAAAAATGCTGGTAGAACCTCTTTCCATTAACATACACTAACCACTACTAATCACACCAATTCAGCCTGTGAAAATGTTTTGCAAGTTTACCTGTTGACCTTTAGTCTCTTGATTCTTTTGTGATGAGCAAGGAAACACTTTACAGTTTCCTGATCTAAAAGAGCTTATATGGAAATGATAGAAAGAAAGGAAAGGTGGAGAAGAGGCTTTACAACCCTATCTTGTCACAGACAGCATTTTTGCTTTTGCAGTAGGCTCCTTCCCTTTCTTCTCTGTCCCTCGCTTCTATCTGGGATTTATCATCTCTGCTACTGTTGATAGCATCTCTTCACGTAAATTCTCACAAATGACTCTCAAGAATGACCTGTGAATTTGCTAAATAATGAAGGCAGAATGCCTGTGGCTGCAAACGTCTACAAAGCTGTGAAATTTGGGAGAGAGGTGAGAAATTCCCACTAAAGTAAAACTCCCAAATGCCTGCCAGGGGCAGCCCTGCTGTGCAGAGTGTTCTTGCTTCTAGGACTATTTAGGCGCTGGGTTCCTCCTGAAAGCCCTGAGGGCCAGGCTTGTGGGTCAGTCAGCAATATGGGTCTGCCACCCAGCCACAGACCCCCTCCGACTCCGAACAGACTGTCCTCCTGGAAGAATCAGATGGTGGAATAAGGGGCTACACATCTGCTGCTAAATAAAAGGCATCCAAAGAAGTCTCCTGGTGGGAAAACACAACCACCACAACCACGACATTGTCAAAAAGAGCCCTGGCATGGGTTTTGGCCCATTCCAATCAACATTACTTCCGAATTTTATTAGGCATGACTGGAAGCTTAGCATGTGCCTGAGACTAGTCTCAGTATTGGTGTGGACATGGTTACATCACTACGTAGGACAAGAGAATATGTTTGGAGAACTGTCAGCTTTTAAACTGATCTTCTAGAGGCAGCTTTGTGCCATTTTTGATGCAGATGATGGTGTCCAGAAGCAATGGTGTTGGAGTAAAATACGGGAGTAAACAGAAATGCAGTTTTGGAGAATCCAGGCAGAATGTTTGCTATGTGAATAAGTATATTTGAATGCTTGTATACCACCTCTCATAATTTTGTTCCCTTTTTAGTGCAAGGAGGCATTAATTACATTATTGGCACATATAGATATAAAAACAAATTGTTAACTTTATCTCTCTCTGGTTGACAGATAAATCTAAGTAGAGAGATTAACACCCAGGCATCCCTACCTGTACAAAACTCACCTTCCACATACAGCAAGTGAAATTCCTTACTTTCAACCATCAATTAAATAAATGGATTTCGGATGAGGGAGAATTATAAAATCAGCCTCACATCATTTGTATAGCATCTATTTTCCCTATTGGGACTAAAACCAACAGAATCCTTATAGCAAATCATCTGGAACTTGTGTCAAAATAATGATGTCCATGCCAACACAGATGCTGTGATTACAGTGAAAAGCAAGTGAAATGTCATGTCGTATATCCATTATGTTTAGAAAGAAGGGAATAGTGTAAAACTTGATGTCTCAGACTTCAGATTTCAAGGGATCACCACTATTACTCCTCTAATCTTAACTATCAAGAATTTCCTTCACATCTCCTTTTTTCTTGGTGTATCTTGTATGCCTTCAGCAGTGTTACCAAAACACACTGAGATACACACTGGCCCAGCATTTTCAAGACTGTTTTGTATTGCTTGTGATAAAACCAAGTCAACACGTACAGCCAAAATAGTCCATGGCATTTCTTTGCACCACACTCTTCAGACTCCATCAGTGCATAGCCATAGATAATCCTTCTCTGGGTTTATGTCGACGACCTCAGCATATGGCTCAAGGTTGAAACAGCCCCACCTTCACCTCTATTTTAAAGGTCAAGAGTGTTATTTCTGAGTGTTTGAAAAGTCACCGTTAGACAATGGTGAATATGTGGGTCAGATATAACTGCACCTGGTAAATTTCAACAAAACAGGTTTCTGGTAAAATTTCCAGGAATAACAATTGCAGAAGTTGGGGGTAAATTCATGCTGCATTCGGTAGTGGTTGCTCATCCCACATTCTTATCCCAAGCAAATATGAGCGTGTGCCCTGCTGGTGCAAAGGTTGCATGCACAGGCAACCTACTGCATAACTGCCAAAAAAGAATCCTACTGAAAATTTTATTACACTATTTTAAGTAACATGACTTCTGTATATTAGCTAAATTATTCATGAAAAATCAGTACTTTTTTATTCATCTTGTGCAGGTAAATTTGTTCAGAGCACTTGAGTTCTTTTCTTTCTAGAAAATATTTATTGACTGTGGAGCGCATCTGAAGAACTTTTATAAAAGGAACTACTTTTTTAGATATTTTTCATAGCTAGTATGTCCAAAGGAAAAACTTCTACTCAGTCTGCTGTTAAAATCAATCCATTTTAAAATGTGAATGCGCAAAAAATTCTATATTACAGTGAAAGTAATGCGTTAGAATGAGATTTTTTTAGAACTCTCTGAGGGAAAAGGCTTCAGGAGTCAGTGGACAATAGAATCCTTTGCATTTAGGAGCTCAGCATTTCAGTTAACCCTTTCAATATGAACATTATAAATTTTTGATAGATACTAGTACTCATCAAATAAAATATTTTCAACAAAACATATTTTATCAGCTCTTTCTGCCACCTACTAAGATAAATAAGGCTCTGATTACAGGGTGTTCTTCGTTGTAAAGAGCAGCACATCTCAGCTAAGACTTGAACCTCTTGTAATTTTGACTTATGCCTGGGGTGTACAGCATGAATTCCTACACCTACAGCCTTTGGTACCACTCACATGAACTCCGGGACTCAACTCAAAGGTGCACCTTAAAAATAGTGAAAAAAAAGGATTCATGTGGATTTTCTCCTCAATTGCTTCCCAACATCTTAGCCCCCCTTCCAGCATACATTCAAAAAAAAAACCTCAGCATTTTAGTGGCCTTGGCTCACAGTCAAATACAGATTCTGCCAACTTCAACTCATACTCCTGTTTCAAGTGGCCAAGCCAGTTTGCCAGAACACAGACAGGAGTTCTCAAATAAAGTCTGATTTTCGTGGGATGCTGAACAGCGAAATCAAAAGACCCGTTTGGATAATCACATGCTCAGGGGGACCTGACGAACACATGTCACTGTGCAAGCCCAGCTGCTCCAAAAACAACTCCCTTAAGGACTTGCCTAAACCGGGTCCAAGCCAGAGCAGGTTCCACAAGCCACAAGACAATGAAGTCTGCCTTCATTAGAAGAATAGCCCAAATCTGCAAGACATTCAGTTCCTGTCCTGCTGCAGCTGCTCCTCAGCCTCCTGCGAGAGGGATTCTTGTGAAGCCAAGTCTTACATGTGTCCTCAAGCTTGAGAAACCATGATATAAACCCTTCCCCACTCCTCTTTCAGTATCTTTGAAGACATGAAGGTGGCAACACCTGACAAGATGCATCAGACAAACTGGAATTCAGCCGAGCAGTGGTTCTGCCCTAAATTTATTTCCAGAGGTTGATGTGAATGCGGTATGAGCAGATAACCACGATAAATCTATCTAGAGATAACTATGATAAATCGATCCACTCATAAAGATTAATTGGTTCTATTTGCTCCTTCTGCTATTGTTATTTAAAGAATCAACAACCTAATTTTCAGTAATATTTTGCAGAAAAGAATATGATTTAGACTGCTAAGAGTGTTCACCCACGTCCCTAAAGAAAAATGCCAAAGATAAAATTACAAATGCATAGGTGATTTATTTGTGCAGCCATGTGTAGCAAAACAAAATATGTTTCTCTGCATATTCTGACCAACTAGCTGCACAGTAATATTTTAAGACTAATTTTAATATCAGCATTAAATATGTTTTCATAACTGCAGTTGTCAGGATCACAGCTCAATGTATTTTCTTTGCACAAAACAGGCCAATTTGAGTGAAAGGGCAAAGCTAAAGGGTACATTTGCCTGGGGAATTAATCAACAGCCTACATGGAATATGCGCATTTCATTCCTTTTTTGCTAAAATAATGGTGAATATGGAAATCTTCCATGTCTTAAAAATTAATAGTCCTTTAAGGAACAGCTGCAGACACAGGGTTTAAATTAAGAGAGTTGAAATAATCACATGTTCCTAAAGCAAGAAACTCTAGGCCTGTGACAGTGTGGCACATAGGCAACAAAACCCCCAGCCAGGATTCACCTAGACAGAGGCAGGTGTTCCTTATACCTGATAGACAGCATGAATACAACATCCATAACATCAGCTCTCACTGAGTGGCTCCAGGTAGGAAATGAGAAAGTCACTGAAGTATCCACTGCATTTGTGGTTTCATTAATCACCGCTCACTGGAGTACATGTGCACCCAGCCAGTTTGAATTGGGACAGATAACATCTCAGAAAGATGTGTTAGGAAAATGTACTCCTGTGCTTCTTAGCAAAACCTGGGGGCCCAGGATTTACATTATATTTGGAATATCTGCATTCCCTTTTCCTTTTTTTTTAATAAGTGAACAAATAAGCAAAAACCAACAAAACAACCAATAAAACAACAACAAAAATAAAAACCCCGAAACAAATCAAACCCACGGAATTATGCATAAAGTTCCCTTTTCTAGTCTGGGTAAAGGATCACACAACTGCAGGTATGAAAGATTGCATGGTGAGATTTGTGGTCCCACTAAAACAGGACAACTAACCAGAGTGAACTAAACAAAATGCAATGGCTGCAGGTTAACCTTTTTCACCTTGATTGGAAATTATGTTCCTTTTGGCTTTCCATGGAATTGGTGATCTCACTGGCTCTCTCTCACATACGGTGAGTTGTCCCAATTTCTTTCAGAAGACAACTTTGCTCTGAGGTAGAATTGGAGGCAGGCTTGCCATTCCTGTCTAATCAGAAACAGTGAGGCAGGAAAGAAGAAGCAATCTCGACTAAAACTTTTGCCAGTTTATTTTGTGTGACAGATAATGCATTTCCAAAGACTCCCATGAGAACTCATGTGGAGGAGGTTTAGTGGGCTATCAGCACACTTCGCAGCTCCTACTATATCACATTAATCATCAGCTTACATTAAAAAGGCCACCTGTCCTTGCCTGTTTGTTCCCTGTGATGAAAAACGTTCCTCCATAATGCAGTTGTTCAATTAATCCATACATTTGTTACAAGATTTTGCACATTAACATCCTCTCATTCTGCACCCAGTAAATCTACAGCTTTTCTTGTCAGAGTTTATGCCTCTGTTTTCGGGTGGGAGGGAAATGAGCTGAATAAAATGATGAAAACAGATTAGTTCACTGCTCGACCTCTCATCACTCAAAAACCAAAATAAGAAATATTTTTTTTTTAGTGTCTGACAAGTTCAGATAAGGGTCTTCCAGTTCTACATCCCAGATGGTGAGATGCCATGAATTTGACAGACAAACTTGTGCTGATGGAATTCCTAGCTCAGCTTTGTACACTGAAGCAACCTGGATAATCTTCCAAGTTTTCAGGTATTTTCCCCAGGACAGATCCAATCTCAGCTACACAGCACAGGCCAACCAGGCACAGAGTTTCAAACACTGATCTGAACTTTTCCAAACATTAAAAGGACAAGGGCCTTTGATCTCAGATCTGTACCCTTCTGCCCTATCTCCAGCCTGACCAACAAAGTGCTGCAGAGCTGAGCATCTCTGGGAAGGTACCTTTACAGTGAGAGCAATCTAAAACGATGAGAAGTCTAAACCCAACAGAAAAATACAGGCATGCTGCTCCACGTCACTCTCCAGCCGCCACATCAGCAAGGGGAGCTGTTGGAGACATAGAAAAATACAAAGCCTTAGCTTTGAGTTATTAACAAACAGAAAATGCTTTAAAGTGCCTTAAGCATATAAGAAGCTGTGTTAGTGAGTGACCAAGTGTCCTTTTCTCCAGTTCAAAGTTTAAAGATATAGTTTTCCATAACACTGACACCCCCTAGACAAAACACAGACATAGCACAGTGTAGTTAGATAGATAGAAGGATGGAACATGATAAGTACATGCGTAAGTTTTATATAAAAAATACGCACTTCTGTTCTAAACAGGCATAGGTGCACAAAGTATCGATATAGAACTGTGTTTGTAAGTGATTGGACAATAAGCAAATATAATGCCTTAGAATGCTTAGAGAAATACAGGATGCAGCAAACAACACCAGGAGATGCTTAGAAGAATGCTTATGGAGGATGCTTGAACTGCCACCCTGCTGCTTCTGCTTTATGCCTCTGCCTTGGGACACTGAAATCTCAGCAATGGCATAAACTGTTATTTTTTCACCCTTGTGAGACTGACTGCGCTGCCTTGCAAAAAAACACCTTCTGCAACACATGAGGACTCTCTTCTCTCTCAAACCAAGAAGCCAGAGCAAGAGAAAGCATCATACAGGGAGCTCATCCTGATAGCCCCAAACAGTCCCTGTTCCTTGAGACTTGGTTACTTACTGCAACCATTTCTGGATTGCTTGACTTACAATAAAGGTAGCAGTGGAACCACGAAGGAGATTAAAGGTTAAAAGAACAAGAGATGGATAAAGAAGGCATGCGAGGAAAGGGATCAAAGGATGCTTTGTCTGTGTGATGATCTGGAACAGATCCTGCAGCTTGCCTCAGCCAATTATGGCTTTTACTTTGGTTTGATTTGAAAGCTATTTGAGAAGCTTGCATGAGCAGATTTAGATATTGTGGCTCTCAATAATTTTAGCAGATAGAGGACTAGAGATGGAAGTTAATTATTTTGCTTGTGTAAAAGCTGGCTTTGTTGTTGTTTTTGGTTTTGGTTGTAAGTGTGTATTATCTAAGAACAATTTTACAAGATGTGGAGTGGTAATGGTAAATATTATTGCTCATGTAAATATCTGTAATATATACGAAGGAGAGTTATTTTCTTTAGTGTGGCTGCACTAATTGTTCACCAGTTAGAAGGGAGCTCTAAAGTTTTCTGCCTTTATGTTATATTAATAAATGGATATCCACCATAATCTGCCAAAAAAGCATAGTTCAAACTAAACAAGATGCCTCCTCTCCTTTTTCATGGTTACAATACCAGGCACTGCAAAGAAGGGGGAGAATGAGTATTAAACACATAATACAGGAAAAATAACAAAAGACTCTTACAGAAATATGATCCTATCTATGGAAGTGATACTGTTTTCTTGTTTATACTTCACTTTTCTTTCATACTTCATGTGACTGCAAAGACAAGCACTTCAATGACTGATTAAATTAAGATAAAAATGAATTATAATCTTTACAATAAAATTCCAAATTCGGTCCTCAAAGACTTAGAATGCTTTCTCTTCCCCACTAGAAACATAACCTACATAAGAAAGATTGATTTGTCACATTAAATCAGGGGAGAAGGGCTGAGGATATTTTGTTGTGGTGGTTTTTTAGTGGTTTTGTTTTATGTCAGGGTGGGTTATTTTTAAGTGTAAGGAACCAAATAAAAATGCATCTTATTCCCTGACTTGGATTTTCTTGAAATCAGCAGCCATACTTTCCCTTCTCCCATGGTAATGACTACATCAGGATCTGATTCTACATGATTAACTATTTTAAATATAAACTTAATTGACCAAGCCCTCAATAATAATATTTTTTTAAAAATCATCAACCCTAAAAATTCTTGGCCCTTATTTGGATTGCTTCTTCAGATAAAGAATCCATATAAACCTTGGGCTTTTAATCTTTTGCCCTCATCCTGCTCTTCATTTTACGCCCATCCCCAGATCCTGTTGGTCTGTAGGACTAAGGACAATGTTTAGCAGATGTGTTTTCTTTACTTCAAAAAGAAAAGTAGGCAGTGGGATTGGCAAAATAGCGTGAAACAATAAATTAGAGAAGCCCTATTAATTTTGTGGTGAGCAAAGGATGCTCCACAATGGTGGCATCTGGCCAGAGGGACCCTAACACCACTATAGGAGCCCTTCAAAAGCATTTCTAGCCACAGAAAAGGCATTTCTCTGAAGTAACAGCTGTGCAATAAGCATAAATCTGGATGTATGTCGACATAAGAGTATAAAAAGGAGCATAAAAAAGGTACAAAGGAAATAACAGATGGAAATGTACTGTCCACCACCATTAAAAACTGGAGGTGAGGGCATGTTCATAATTTCAGCAGACAGCTGTCAGGGCCAGAGGTGTTGCAGATGTTTATAGCAACCCAGGGCCTATTTCATTCTCCTGAAGATGAACAGGGGTCTGCTTTTATTCAGATCAGAACACTCATGCCACAATAAATATGACAGGGCAAATACTCACCTAGTGTAAATAAACATAGCTTCTAAAAAGCACTGTACAGCTGCTGAGGACTCGCTCTTGTGAGCAAATGCTTTCCTCTCATGGCACTACCCAGATTTATTGCTTGACAGTGACAAAGGATCAATCTGTAATCAAAAATGTAAGTCCTAAAATGAATTTAAATTACTATTATACTGTCATTTCTCATCTACTGCTCCTGTGACAACCAAAAATGCAGAGGGTCTGGAACACAAGTTGCAGTGTTCAGCAATTTTCATTTGCACTCACATTTCCATTCACTTAAGCAGTTTTACCATTATTTCTGCAAAATAACTTACAGGATTTGAGGGAACCATAAAATGTATATTCCCAGTGCTCAGCGTTAAACCAAATCCCCCAACAGGGCCCTGCCTTGCTGCAGTGTCAGTAAAATGGGGTTCTGCAAAATCCTCTTGGAGGATCAGGTGAATGCTTCGCAGAAAGAGGAAAACTCTGCATTCCCAGCCCTCTCTCAGAGGGCATGCACTACCCACCCCCTTGGAGGTCAAAACAGATTCTCCCAATCAACCAGGGGTGAGTCAAGGAGGGTGTACGCTGTTTTTCCTGCTTTTTCCAGAAAAAGCTGCATGGATGGGGAAAGGAAGAAATGGGCAAGTGATGTCTGCTCTGTCAGAAAGGAGCTGCACACATTATCAGCAGTATTTTTTCATGCATCTTACAACTTACCAGCCACTCCAAAATCCAACAACCATGGCAGAACATTATTCTTTCTTTTTTTTCAATAGGTTCCTCAGGTTTATTTTTGATGAGACTGATTTTGAAATATTAAATTTTACTTCAGCATAGACACTGGCCTGGCGAGGACCAATATCAGGACTCAATTACAGCCAGTTTAGGATATAACTTTGCACTGTCCTAGGATGGGGTGGCAGGGTTCACTTCTGATGTGGGCTAAGAGGAAACCAGGGGCTCATTCAGTGTCTGATCCAGTAAAGACCATGGTTTCCCCAGGTAAAACCTTGGTCTGCCCCTGGTAGCAAGAGGAGCAGAACAGCTCCCCTTTGCTTCGATAGCCATATCTCAAAGCCAGTGCTCAAAATCTTTGATTTGCTATTAATTCTTTCCTAACTCTGAATCATTTCCCGAACAATAGCAATCATAATTAATAATAAACAGTTTTAGCTATAAAAATATGATTATTTTTTCTTCATTTAAGCCACAATTCTTAAGCCCATATGGATAAACTCTGGAACGAGCTCTGAAAATATTCTCCAAAATGATAAACACCGGCCTAGGAACATCACCAAATATTTGAAAAGCTCTGACAATCTCACATAAAGGCAGTTTAACAGGGAAAGCAAAAGTCACCACAGAAGCAAAGGAAAACAGAGGATCCAGTCATGGTTTCTCAAGGGCAGGCAAGTGTTCAGACGTCCCCAGGCCAGCCAGGGCTCCATCACGTGTGGTGGTGGCTTGGGAAGACAAACGCCGTCCCTCTGAACGTGCCCCTCCTCTTCCTTCTTCACCCAGTTTTATATGCTGAGTGTGATGCCACAGGGTGTGGAATGTCCCTCTGGACATTTAGCTGTCCCAGCTGTGTCCCCTCCCAGCTCCTCGTGCACCCCACTGCTCGCTGCTGGGGTGGAATGAGAAGCAGAGAAAGCCTCAATGCTGTGCAAGCCCTGCTCAGAAATAACTAAAATACCCCTGAATTACCAGCACTGTTGCCTGCAGAAATCCAAAACACAGCCCCATACTGGCTACTATGAAGAAAAATGCCTTCATCCCAGCCAAAACCAGCACACAAGTGAATTTTACACATTAGGGCTCAGGTCTAAGCCCAGAAAGTCATATAAATTTGTTTCTCTCTAGGGCAGGAGAGCCATGTATTGAAGTAAATGGAAAAGATGTGATACATAAAGTCAGTCACATATATCTGAGTGCCAGTGTTAGTAAGATCCTGCCTGGAGGACTGAAAATACAAAAAAAATAATTGAATTCTGATCCAAAGTAATAAATTTGCTTTATTGCAATAAAATTTTAAAATCATTTTGCCTTCTTTTTTCATTCACTGAAGAATATATAAATCACTTTAAACAGTCAGAAGGAAAGAATCTTTCTTTTCCAAGAGGATTTTCTATTTTATGTTCTGTTTACTTGATTTATAAAAGAAAGATTTTGCAAGTGGTTTCTCCAGTATCTTTACTTCATTGCTTTCAGTACTCACCCATATCAAAAGTCTGGGCTGTGAGGCAGAGAAGCTGAGGCAGCAATTTATATTTTACTCTGTCATTCTTTCTGCAGAAACATTAATGCCTAAAAGAAGGACTGGGATAACCAGTAGGTGCCTTACCAGGCCAAACCACTAAACATAAATCAATTAATTCACCTCTCAGCATGCTCATCATGTGTATGCGCAGGCCCACACATACAGAGGTAGGGTGTAGGGAACAAAAGTCTTCCATCATTATAAGGAGAGGAACCTAAAGGAGAAGAAGAAATTATCTCTTTTTCCTTCCCAAATCTTTTACAACTGTAAGTTATTCTCTCTCTGTATTACATATCCTGACTTTCACAAACGTCATCTCCAGCAGTTCCTAAGCAGTACCACTCCTTTTGGCTGAAGAAATCTTTGCTTAATGAATCACTTTGGAAATTACAGCATTCACACTCCAGCCCATTATTCAATAAAAGTGTAATCACTTTGCCCTAACTGTATTTGTCCCACACTGAATAATCTTTTATCTTTTCCACTTGAACAGCCCCTGCACGCTGTTGCACAATCAAGAGTAATACCATTCTTCCTAAATATGATTGCCTACATTTTCATTTTCCCCTACTATTAAAATAACAGAAATAATAATTTTGCAAATTATAATTTTCTTTTCTTTACTACTAGCCCCTTAAGACCTACTCCAACAAATGACTTTATTAAAATACAACGAGCTTCTCTATTTGTTTTCTTCCTTTGAAGCAGAGTGAAGTGTCTGGGGATAAGACAGTACTATGCTAATGTTTGGATTTGTATTTTGGAATACCAATAAACCAGTATGGACCAAATGTGACTTTTTTGGTTTTTATGATCTTTTAAAATCCTCAAATTATTTTAGGAAGAAAAAAACACAACTCCCACAAGACCCTTTTTTGTACAGAAAAACATAAATATTTTGTCCAACTAAAGTGTATAATACTGTAATTAAAAATATATATATATATACTAAAATTTTAAGAGTACACTAAGGTGAAAATTTTGAGGAGTGAAGGATACATTTGTTCCCCACATGGACACCCACACACAAATATTCAGAGCCATCAGTTCTTAGCCAGATGTTTTCCCCAGAGTCAGCTTCATCGGAACTGAGGGTCACTTTTGTCCTTCACTCTGACCCCTCCCAAAAGTCACCACTCAGTCAAGGCTGGTATGAAATATTGATGGCAAAAATGGAAAATGTTCTGAGTGTTTTCCACTAGGACACCAACACACAAACACTGATCACTTATGTGAAAGCCAGGGGCACATTATTTTACACTGAGACATTTCAGGATGATATTTGTGCTCTTGGGCAAGGTACAGATTGCTAAATGCTGTATTATATTTTTCCCACTCCACATAATGCCATCATATTTCTTCTTCCACATCCATACAGCTGGCACAAAATGTTCAGCCAGGTAACAGATAAGGCAAAAGAAGGAGAAGAAAGACAGGCAGCTCAAGCAATAGGACTCCCAGTTGGCAGAGGCACAGTCCTGAGTTATGTTCTGAAAACATTGTTGAAGACAGAAATTATTTTAAGCCAAAGAAGAATCATAAAATCATAGAATGGTCTGGGTTGAAAGGGATCTTAAAGATGACCTAGTGCTAACTTTTATGACATGGGCAGGGTCACTTCCTTCCACTAGACCAGGTTGCTCAGAGCTCCATCCAGCCTGCCCTTGAACACTTCCAGGGCTGGGGCATCCACAGCTTCTCTGGGCAACCTGTTCCAATGCCTCAACACCCTCAGAGTAAAGAATTTTTTCCTAATATCTAATCTAAACCTATTCTCAGTTTGAAGACATTACCCCTTTTCCTGTCACTACGTGTCCCTGTAAGCAGTCTCTCTCCATCCTTACTGGAGGCTCCCTTCAGGCACTGAAAGGCCACAATGAGATCACCCCAAAGCCTTCTCTTTTCCAGGCTGAACAAGCCCAACTCTCTCAGCCTCTCCTCACAGGAGAGGTTCTCCATCCTTCTGATCACCTTGGTGTCTCTCCTCTGGACCTGCTCCAGCAGCTCCCTGTCTTTCCTGTGCTGGGACCCCAGAGCTGGAGGCAGCCCTGCAGGTGGGGCTTTAGCAGAGCAGGGCAGAGGGGCAGAATCCCCTCCCTCCCTCCCCTGCTGCCCACGGGGCTTCCGATCCAGCCCAGGATGACTAAATTAACCAGAAATTTTAAGCGTGCATATCAGGATATAATTGATATTACCTTGTACTGAACCCAAATATAAGCATACTAAAATAGCATAACCAACAGCAATATATAACAATTTTGCAGGTGTTGGCCCAGACAAACATGTACAATGCATGAGCAACCCGAATACCAGAGGGGCAAAGGCAAGCAGCTGCATACAGAAATACAGCTGATATAGTGACAATATAAATTTAGTAGACAGGGGGTTTTAAACTGAAAATTTGTCAGTCTTTTAAATAATCTCTAATTCTCTAATAATATGTAGAGATACATAAACATGTATGTTCACGTACAACACCTAGGAAAGCCAGCAATGTCAGAAACATGCTTTTCTTTCTGGCTCCAGCCATCCTGTTTATTCTTAATGTCATGCTGTGTGTTTCACACGACAGGCTTTGAAATTCAGTAAGGTTTGCTAAAATCAGATTACCAGCACTGTAGGGGAAGAGCAGCCATTAAGAAGAGCTGATGGTACAAAATGCTGCCTGAAGCTGTTCTCCTGAGAATGGTGCTAATCTCAAACGTGCAAATAAAAAGCAGTAGGAAACAACAGAGCAAACTTCTCCCCATCAACTGGAAATAGATGGCACAATTCTTTATTCCTCACACTCCAGTTAATTGAGAGATTGCTATTAAACAGTCAGTTACAAAATATTATAGATATATTAAAGCCTTACACTATCTTTACTCATGGATGTATGTTGTCCACTGATGGATCTAGCACCCTCTGAAACCTAAGACATGATGGGGCAAAACAGCACCATTCAAAACCCTTTCTTGATGGCTGAAAGAACATAAAAAGGGTTGAAACATACGAAAAGACCCAACAAAATCCTAAGCATGTCACAGCTGAGGCAGCAGACTGGAGCTCTCTCCTGGGCATGGCTGTCTGAAATGCCCTCGCTCCTCCTGCGTGTCCCCCTTCCCTCTGTTGCAGGGGGACAGGAGTGGGAGTCTGCAGCCCCTCCGGAGTGACTGAGCTGCCCAGAAGATCCCACTGTGACCCACTTCTGTCAGGAGTAGCTGTGACTGCTTCAATTGCTTATTTTGACAGTCATGAGACTGGAAGATCTCCCACACCCAACCAAATGGGTGCATCCGGAGCTCAGCAAACCCAGCACAGTAAACAACAACCTGTTCCCATCATTTCTGTGTCCAGAGAAAACACTGGCACTGGCTGTACGGACAACATGCCTCAATTCCACTTGAGAACCACTCACAGGATGATCTGAAATGAGCTGCTGACCCCAAGTCTAGTTCTGGGGAGACACAAAATGCTGCCTTCTTGTGAACAATTTTGTCTCAGCAGAGAAATGAGGATGGGGACGACTCTGGTGCTCCCAGATGCAATTACTGGAGAACAGAGCTGCAGGACAGAGCATTTGTTGCTGCCACTGCCTGTGCTCTCCTTTGGCAGATAAGCCTAAGACTCCCAGCTGCAAGCTTGAAAAACCAGGACTAAAATATTTGTTAACAAGCAAACAGGCCAGCAGCAGAAGGGCTCTGCCAGTACCTGAGAGCTCTGCTACCTCACACAACCCCCACAGCATCAGCAACAGAGCTCTCTCTGAGGTGAACAAAAATAACCATCTAAATCCAGCAATGTGGGAATACACGTGCACATCACGGTTTGCCAGCTAAATCATTTATTTTCTGAAAGTTTTCTTTTGAAAATCCTGCCGGGAAAATTAACCAAACTCAGGTGTAGAAACATCACTTTCCTCTTGAAGGTCTAATACTCTGCTGTGGTTATGGTGGGGAATTCTTGAGCACAAATCTGACCTTCCTGTACTGGATGGGTCCCCCCCAGCTGTGTTCCATGGGAGTTCTTCAAGTCTCTCGTTATGCAATTTGCAGATAATCAATAATATATGGTCTTTGGGTACAGACATGCACCACATGTCTGTGGAGATGACCAAAAGGGAGACTCTCCCAAAAAGAGATGTTTTTATTTTCTAAATAAGAGAATTTCTTAATTTCAGAAAATAAAGATTTCAATGCATCACAGAGGCCACAGTTTGACTGGACATCCATGCTTCCTTCCAACACAAGTCAGATATAAAGCATTGCTTTCCAATGCAATTTATTCAAGAAAAGTTTCTTTAATATCACACTGGTTTCCCCAGCTATCTGTGAATTCCTCAGGTGACTGGTCAAGCATTTAGCATCCAGCTTATCCCCACCTGCTGTCTACAAGGGCAGCTTTGCTGTACTACAGGAGAAGGGGACTCTGGCATTAAACTCATGGTCTACTGCTTTATTCCAAATGTAAAAATTACAAGGGCAACCTAGAAAGAAGAACCTGAAGAGATTTAAACAAATCAGTGGTTTTTAATGAACATTTGCCTTGCAGACATGATAATCTTTAGAGAAAGCAGCACTTCAGGCAATTATCACACCGAGAGATCACAGCTTTCACAGGTGAGCTAAGAAAAGTTGTGTAAATCACTTCTTTCCTTTCCTGCCTTCACAGGCTACACTGAAAAAAAGCACCAAGCAGGGAAATGCCCAGCACCATTGCCACAAGGAGCACTTGTAGAGCTGCCCAAGTACCCATGCAGTGGCATAGCTCTGTGCCAGGGCATGTGGTGCCAACTTGAGCTCTCCTGTGCCTGTGCTGTGCCAGGGGATGCATCCAGTACGGGTCACACCCTCCAGGGACTAAGCCTTCCTCTCCAGGTGTTCCTCACCCCTGCTCTGGCTCCAGAAACTCAGACCAGGAAGACTGAGATGAATCTCTTCCAACACACTGCTCTTTCTAACACCAATTTAAGGGAAAGATTTACCCTGATACACACACAGTGGGAAACGTGAATTGAATTTAACCCAAACCTTAGCTGCAAATTCCTTGCTGCTGTGTTACAAGAAGGTAACAGCACAAAAGTCCTCATTCATATTAGATTAAATATCTTCATCTCTCCATTATACAAAGAATGTAGAACTACCTGCTAGTTAAAAGGAAAAGAAGCCTGGAGCAAAATATCAGTGATCAGCTCCCTCTAATTTCCAGAGTACTTGCAATGTTTTACTCAAACCAATCCATATAGTTCCCCTTACATTCTGCATTTAGGAAGGCTACAGTCTAGATCAAGTTGCAGCACATCTGACAGAGCTAATTTATATTCTAGTATTTCTGTTTGTTATGTTTTGGTGGCATTGACCTTTAATTGTCGTTTGCACAAAGGCCCAGACCTTCATGCTTGCCAAGATCAAATTTATCTCTAAAATTTAATATGCAGAATTGAGCTGACTGGAACTCGGCTGAATAAGTACATAAGTAGTTATGTACTTATTCAGCTGAGTCACACAGTCATCTAGGCTATTTTAACATTATCTTGAAGTGGTTAAGTGTGCAAATCTGTGATCACAATAATTATGGTTTGGGGTAAATCAGATTCAAATTAAAGAAGGCTGGAAAACAGTCTCAGCCTCTCAACTTCTAAAAACAGATGTTTTACTTTATTGGCACAATCATCACATTTTAAAAAAATCTAATCACCACACAAGAGCTGACATAAAAAAGGTAAAGTACACATTGTTATTGACATATGAAATGCATTTTCTTGCCCTCTAATTCTTGCAGGGTTTGTTATTTTTCTCCTCCTTCAAGCTGATGGAGCAGATAGTGTTATTTAGACACAAGTCTGCTCAAGAACCTGCTAAACACTGAGAAGAAGTTTCATGACCAAAAAAAGCAATGAAGACCAAATTCTTACTAATTTGTGTCTCCTGTGGCTTTCCCTTGTGTAGACTTTCTGAGGTTTAAGGACTGAATTCTCACAGGAACCTTCTTTCAGTGGAGGCAGTGTAGGCTCTCCTCTTTCCAGCTGCTCATTCTCATGAAACTTCTAGAAATGCAATTTCTCTGAGACTTCCACATGAGAGTCTCTCCTTTCTCCTTCTCTCCACCTTTCAGCTGAATGTCAAAGGTCATCAGAAAGAGGCATTCTCATGCTTAATGACCTCCACCCTTTTCAACAGATTGAGTTGTAATAAAACCAAGAGAGTTCCTGAATTTTAAACTCCACAGCTTGGAAACTTCATTTTAACAAGATTACTGGTTGATCTTCACTCCTGAGCACCATATGCTAATTTTTGAGCATCTGCCTGATGAATAAAAGAAAATAGAATAGTATTTGCCAGCATTACCACCATCTTTCCACTCCAAAAGATTCAAAACCTAACTGCAAAAAACCCTAGTACAAAACACAACAGTGAATTCATTTCAACCCAGCGTTAGGATTGAGGTGGAGGAAAGGAAATTAATGAATGAAAAAGGGGAGAAATAAGAGGGTTGCTAGGTTTTCTACTATTTTCTTTTGCCCGAATACACAAACACTAAACAAGATAAATGAAGACTTAAATCACAGAAAAGTTTTTCCCTAGGCACATATCTACAGCAGCACACTTACTGACATACTTGGTTCAAAGGATTATGTGTTTTACAGATAAACTCCATCTCTTATGGGTGAAAAGAATTTTAAGACTGAAGCCACGAACACAATACAGTCACTGGTGGTTATCTGCACATTAAAATCGACTCCACACAAGGAAAGGTTTAAAATCCACTTTCTTCCCTGAAACTCAGTATTCTGAGCTCCAATTCTCCCATACCAGGCTCAGTGAAGCTGCTGGCCTCTAGGCAGAAAACTACACCGCTCTCTTTTCTTTTCTCATATTGCTCTGCCTTGCTCAAGGTAATTTATAATGCCATTAGGTATTGCATAAGGAGATGAACCCCCAGTTTTAGAAAGGAAATGAAGAAGGTGCAGGTTTTCAACTGCTTAAGCAGAATTTGACCAAGAGAAAACTGCTACAATAACTGAAGAGAAAATTACTTCCAAAAGTGAGTTATGTTAGTGGCATTGTAGTCCGAAAGGAGTTGTTCTTTGAACTAAGTTGCTCTGGAAGATACTTTTGGCTATATTTACCTCTAATAGGCAAATACAAATACAAGTATGTGTGGATGTGTTGCGGTTCAACCTCACAGGGCAACTAAATACCACACAGACACTCACTCCTAGGACAATATGCAAAATCACACACAGTTTTGCTACTCTTGTAAGAGATTTGACATGACTTACATGACATACAGAACATTTTTTTTTATTAAAAGATCCCTTTCTGGATCTATTCTGGTGTTTATTCAAAAACAGGAAGAAAGGAATTCACTACAAGCAAAATGAAATACTAATAAAAAATTATCAAGGAGAATGAAATGCTTGTAGAATTCAATCAAGAGCAGGAAATATCAGTAACTCATTTGTAATATTACACTACTGCTGGCACCTAATTGGCTCTGTTTTTGCAGTTTCCTCCTAAATCAGTAGTGGTTCGTTAGTGTTATACCTTAATTTATACCTTAAAATAAAAAGCAGCACTGCCTACGTTATTAAAAATATCTTCATATATTAGAATACAGACTGGAAGTGATTCCTTCTTCACTACATCCGTACCTAACTGCTCAACAATTGGTACAGCATTGAATAGAAAAAGTTAACATTTGGCTCCATTTGCCAGAGAATTTTCTCAGAACTCCACCAAGACATTCCCTCCACCCAGGACATCAACCTTTCCACAGAGCTTTAGTAGGTTAAGCAGTTGTGTCCTGCACAAAGGGGAAGATCCAAGTAATACTGAAACATTTCAGATGCCAAATTGACAGGAAGTTGTGTATATAAATCTCAAATTTCCATCATATGCACAAAGTTACGTGAGAGCTGTAGGTTTTTACACTGATCTGATCCTGAATACACCCCGAGGCACCCTCACCTTTGTATAGCAGACCTTGTCTCCAGGTGCTGGTCTTCAGCCCAGTGGAGTCCAGCATTTGCAAAGCAGGTAACCCGAGCCAAGCCACACTCCAAACCCATCAGGCAGAAAACACACTTGGAGCACGTTGAATCACTGAATTCAACCAAACCCACAGAAATTACAGCCTCTGTCATGCACAGATGTGACCAGTGACAGCTGCTTTGCATTGCTCATCCAGTGACTATCACACCAACACCCTCAGGAGCAGAGACTCAAAGCACAGGTCTCTCCTCCTCAATCTGCGTGCCTTAGTCCTAGACATCAAGGACATGCTTCTGATTCCTTTATTCCCCCGGGATTTCCCTTTCCTGAGTATTTATTAATCTGATATCCAACTTCAATAGGAATGCTGATGGACGATCTCCAGGGAAATGTGAGGGGGTGGTGAAGACAATTTCCCAACAGCAGGCAATATATAGGTGATTTTAACCCCCACCTCCCTGTTCTGTCCCCTGCTGCTCTCACTGTCTCTGTACAGTCATCATTGACTTCGCATTCAACTAAAAGAACAAACCTGTTATCTTTCTCAGATGCCTGTGGTGGCTGCAGCATTCCAGTTTTACATTACACATAACTGAAGGCAGCAAACACATCCCTTAGTCCCAGAAAAATAACGGAACGCTCTTTCAGAAATGAAGAGCTCTGTAATATTTCCTTCAGTTAATTCCAAAACTTCTATCTCAGCATGCCAGAGGTCATGAATTTCATCCTCTGAGCTATCACCTCAAAGCCTGCAAGATGTGGCTCAAATTCCCTTCACATCACTGAAAAGATGGAATCTCTGCATGTTTTTCATTGACTGCCAGGTCAGGTGTGTTAGTGAAGACCTACCTATTCATGTTGTCGAATTAATTCCTCTCTGTAGCTTACCTCTGTTGTCCAAAATGCACATACCTACTCAGCTGGAGTCATTATTCTCATCCTTGCCAAAAAATCTCGTTGCCTTTGGGCATCTTTCTGTTGGTTTTCCCAGGACAAAATATTTGTCTATGTAAACCTAAAGCACTCTATACCATCAGAAATTTGTCACACCTCAGGTGTTGAACACGAGCCAAACAGCAGCAGGAGGAAACAGTTTCTCCACAGGAGGTGCTGAACAAACACACACAAAAATGCTGCCAGAACACTACTGCTATAT
Organism: Picathartes gymnocephalus; assembly: GCA_013390045.1. NCBI lineage: Eukaryota > Metazoa > Chordata > Aves > Passeriformes > Picathartidae > Picathartes > Picathartes gymnocephalus. The sequence goes on from WEKY01031041.1 coordinate 24,630, forward strand.
TCATTCCAAAAATATATATATCTATACATATATATATTAGAAATTTTCTATAGCTGTATCTGGCATCACTCACAGTTCCAAAAATGTCTTCCTTTGTGGGTGGTAGAATGCATTTTTTTAGCCTTTCTTTTTTGGACAGACCAAAAAACTATTAATATACCCATCCTGCTGCTTCTTCTATTTGCTCAGCAGTCTCCAAAGCAATAGGGTCTGTGCAATTCCTTTCCTTTTCCTTTTTGGACAGGAAGATCTATCCTAGGGCATTAACCCTGTGGCAAAGCTGAACTTTTCCAGCTCAGTTCCGGATTCTGCTGAGGGCTCTCCACTCACTGGATGATATCTCCACATTTCCTTAGTTCTCTGCCAAAGAACTTGTTCTCTTGCTAAACATCTGATGTAATTTTAACCCAATGATGGATATTATTGTCTTTTTTTTTCCGGTCTTAGTACAAGTTGAATCATTTCTCCTTTCCCATATATTCAGCATATGTGATCAGTACATAGAAATTCAGCTCTATAAATCTGCTTTAGTCTCTTAATCCTCCAGCGCCTCTGGCTTTTCTTTTAGTGCTAGAACACAATTTGTGGCAATATATTAGACCATGCATGAGCATCTAACTTAAAATAAACAGCCACCCTGTTTGCTTTTAGATCAATAGCCTATTCATCTTCTGTTCTGTTGCTACCCATAGCTGCTAAGGGGGAAAAAAAAAAAATCACACAATGAATGTCACCTTTTTGTTCTTTTTGTGTACATCATAAAGGTGATGGCAAACTCCCTGCCCAGCTGTGTTTCTTGCACATTTTCCCATATGTGCAAGGTAGCTGGGAAATCCCTTCAGCTGGTGTCAGGTGCCACAGCAGAGCCCATGTTTTGGCACCTGGCTTCCCATTTCAGCTGTGCCCCTGCCACGGGACTCTTCTCCCTCATGCATGTCTACAATTGCTAATTGGTTTTACTTTTAGCATTCACATCTTCTAGGGTTTTCTCTGAAAATTCAAGGACTAGGACTTCCAAAACAACAGTTGACAGATTCAGGTAACTGCCCAATTCAAGGGATGGATGAAATACAAAATATTATGAAACCTCTTAGAAGATTATAAGCACTGAGGACACTGAACCCTATGTGAAAACTGGACATTTTACAATACAATACCCTGCCATTCTTCACTAGATAAATACAGAAAGTGAAGATAGTACTTTTGCTGATCCACAGGGAAGATAATCAGGAAAAATCCAACCATGGCTCATCTTTTCCATGAAGAGGATGTTTTTGTCCTTTTGCAATATTTCTATTACACCCTCCACCAGAAGGAAGACACCCCTTCCAAATGCCTCAGTTTTCTTTTTATTCAGCTCAACAATCAGCAATTAATATTCCCTGCAGCTGGAATATATTGTCCTTTCCTTCCAGGAAACACTACAGAGTGGCAGCAGAAGCCTGTTCAGGCTCGTCTTACTCATTGTGTTCTACCAGATACCAACATCTGTATTATCTTTTTGAACCATATGAAACAAGATAAAAGAATATTTTTCTCTTCGCGTTTTCACACCTTTCCACTTTATTTCATATATCTATGTATTTGCTGGAAAAGCAAAGGCCAGCTGATAAATATTTCTAAATTGTTCTGTTATCAGTGAAAATAGGTGTTGTGTTATCTGTCGCTTCCATCTTTAGGAGTTGACTGTTTGCAGCAGGGATTTGAGTCTGAGCTTTGTCTTAACTACTTGTGGTAACAAGCCCTTCTACTACTAGGTTTTTGTTTCCATAGCAACTATCCAATAATTTCCCAGATAACATTTATGTGATAAACAAGCCTAGAAATCATTGTTGACTCACATTAGAAGAAATCCTATACATTTGGTGCTGCAGCAGTTGCATTGTGTGGCTCTGAGGTTTCGTATCTCACATTAGGAGGTACTCAATCTTCTCCAAGAAGTAATAGGATTAAGCAATTTCCCCAAGCATCACAGAATATTCAACACAACTCATTTTAATGTGATCAGGATAAAGGCAACATCCTCTGCATCTGTCACCACACTACGCATTCACAATTAATTAAGAAATGCATCTGCAAGCAGTACCTCATTTGAAAGGGCTCCTTGAAGGAATGAAAACTAAGGAAAAAGCAGCAAAGCACGCACACAAATTCCTAGAACTCAAAAAATTTGCTTATAAAATCAATAAGGATATTAAAAATAAGCAAAAATCCTGAGCCATATCGCAGGTTTTACTCATCATTTGGGTTACTGTTTGCTATTGCTTTTCGAAGCAAACACACACAACCATACTGGGTGTCCAAAACATTGTTCATTTGCCCCAGTGCAAAAGTGGCCCTGACAACACAGCACAGCCCAGTGACAGGGAGAGTTAGAGAGAAACATGAATTCCCCTCGCTTGCTGTCCTCAAATAATAGCGCTTCAATGGAGCTAGACAGCACCAGGTAAGAGTTGTGCAGGACTGCAGATCAGAGCTGCCTGGCAGGTTGGGAAATATGTACCCCAACAAATGAATAAAACGAATGCCCAGAGCATTTTGAAGAAAATTAATCTGACTTTATCATCTGGCAAAGCAGCATGGAAATATCAAAGCCTTCAGATGTCCATCACAGTCATGTTCATCACTGGACCATCACTGGACAACCCAAAGTAACAGCAGCCCCTCACAGCCACTGCTGACTCCTGGGGACAACTGATTCTCCATTTTGTTTTGTTAACTCACTTTGCCAAAACCTGCTGGCTGTATTTTCTTGTTTCACCTTCTCAATATGGAATCCAACCCACTTTGGGCACAATACTGTTGGTCTCTGCAAAACATGAATAGTTACTGAGGTCACTCAGAAGAGCTCTCCTCCGGTTCCCTTCAGCTTCTAGACTGTGAAACTCAAACCACAAAACACTTGCACAAAACCAATCAAGTCTCTGCATTTGAACTGACAACCTCTGTATTCTATAACCTCTAACAGACAAGAGCTCAGATTAAATTATTGTGTTCCCTTGAACTTTCAAATTTGTGAATCTTTTTAAGAAAAATATGCATTTCAATATGAAAATCTAGATTGTAATCCTTAGTGTCTGCAATTAAGAGTTGCAAGAATTATTTTTTAGGAATCCATAACAACAAACAGGTTTCTCAAGAGCTTAGCTGAGTTTTACTCAGACCAATTTATTGCTTGTGGCAAAACCCAAACATAAACAACATGATTTTCCTATGAATTGTTGAGTTAGAATCTCAATGCATAACTTAAGGTTGTGTGAGATCCCAGAACTTAAATCAACATGGACCAAAGCCAGTGAACAAAAAACAGTAGGTTTTGCACAGTTTTGATCAGAGTCCCCTTCGAACAGTATCTTAATAAAAATAAATTTTAAAAATCATAGCATTTGGAAGTACTTATAATGCATATCAATAATCTGATTTTTCACTGAAGTAAACAAAAACACAGTAATATACTCTATTCTCCAACTGCCTAGTTGAATAGCTTAGCACTAATAAAATTACAAAGGAAAAATCCTTAAAGAAACCAAACATTTCTGTTTTGAAGCATACGTTTTATATTATATAAATAAAATCCTTGATTATTCAAATTACTGATTTGTAAATGTAAATGACTTAGAAGTATATTGACTTTATCTAATCTTAAAATCACCACAAAGTTTGATTTCCAACAACTGAATGTCAGTTGTTAGATGGATTAAATATCTTTAGCAGTTTCCATTTTGTAGTGAAAATGATACACGATTACAACAGTGAACGGAAAAAAGTAGCTATAGAAGTACTATGTATTAAAGGTTCCAATATCATTAATTCACACAACAATTGAATCATAAGTAAATGGTTGAATTATTCCACTTCTTTAAGCTATAATTTCTCTTAGCCTCGTAAGTCTGGTTTTTTCTCATATCCTTCTGAAAGCAACCCAGCAGATTCAGCTTTTTCCTTTTGATTGGAAAATCTGTTAAAGCAAATTCATTTGGTAGAGCCTCTGGTGTTGACTAGCCAGGGAGCCTTTGCTAAATGTAGATCCCTACATTTTAATGTCTTGTCCCCCATTGCTTTCAATGTGACTTTTAACAGCCCATTGTACCATTCACCTTTCCCAGAGGCTGACGCATGATAGCGAATAGGATGCTGATGCCTTAAGATTTTAGCTTTTATATTTTTCAAATCTATACTGCCTTAGTACATAGCTCTAAACTTCATATAAAGCGTAGTTAATTGTCTTCAAATTTTAGTTAGACAAAACAATCCCTCTGGGCCTGTGACCCAAGGACACCCTACAGCCTCAGGCTCCGAAAAGTGTAAACAAAAAATGAACTCGGGAGAGAAACCTGGGGGAATGTGACTTCATTACCTGAAGCTGTAGTTGGAGGATTAATGCCTGATATGCAAATAGACCAAACTTATATCTGTCTGAAAAACTCATGACCATCGTCCCTCTTGCGTGTAGTCTCTGCAAGGCTTTGGACTGCCTCAGGTGTACCCAGTGAAGGCCTTGAATTAATACCCACATTATTCCCTTGACTTTGTCTAGCCTCTGTTCCAGGTAGCCACTCCAGTGCCCCTACTCTGAATCACGGCAATCACTCCTGAAGCAGCTCACATCCCTTTACAAGCAGCCAGTGTCTCTTTAACAGCCCTCAGATCCTTTGTATCCTCAACGCCAGGACCCCAGGGGTTGCCCTCGAGTCTCTCCACGTACCTTTTGTCAGAGACTCCAGGAGGGACCACTCTGCCCAGCTGCAGACATGGATTTTACATCCTGTCCTGCCCTGACTGACCCAAGGTCTACTGCGTGGGCAATCTTTGATTTGTTCAAAGGCTTGGTGTTGTTCTGGGCCCCACGTGGAATCATTCTTCTTCCATGTCACAAGGCAGACAGTGCTTAGAGTCTGACTGCACTCTGGGATATGCATCCTCCAGAAACCCACAGCTCCTAGGAGAGCTGTGCTTCCTTCTTGCTGGCTGCCATTCCATTGACCAAATCCATTGGAATCTGATTACTTCCATCTTACCCAGAGACAGAGAATCTCTTCCCCACCGCCTCTGGCAATGGTATAAAATGGTATTGAATAACCTCTAAAACACACTCACAGCCACGCTCCCTCGGCCACTGCAAAAATTAACTCTTCCCTGGCTGGAACCAGGACAAGAGACAGATCCTTCTGCAGTACGAGAAGTGAGGGAAAGCACTTCATAACCAAGTGCTTTGCCTCGGATTGTTAAGAAGTGTCAGGTAACAGCTGCGTTTTGAAAGAAATCCCTCGGAGGCTTTCCTTGCAGCCAGTCTCCAGCCTGCCATAGGTCCCGCGTAGGAGGGTGAAGTTTCACCTACTGTCATCCATCCTCTGCTCCTGTCACCAGCCAACGAGCCATCATCTCCCTCCACTTCTGTTCTGTTGTTTCTGACTGGGAGATGTCTTCTCCGTGTTGTCGTGAGCGTTATGTGATGTTACGATCCTGAAATATTTCAGTCTTTGATCTCCTGTTCGAAGCATTATTCATGCATTTGGGCTCACGGGCTTAAAGCAACTAGACCATTTCATTTGCACACTACAACACTAAGGAATGTGGGAGACAGAAAGGTTTATTCCTGAGTTAGCTTGCAGTAAGTGTAACAGAAGTTCAAAAAGGGAAAAAGCCCCTCAGGATTTAATCATTTTCACTTATTTTGATTTATTTCAGACATCTGATAATCAAAGACACTGAAATCTCTCCCCAGTACACAACTGATTTGAACAGAATATTGGTTTTCTGATCAATTTTGATCACAGGACACAGAAGGAGAGAAAAATATTATGGTTCTAGACAGAGAATTTTGGCATTATATCCACATGCAAAGCAAACTAGATTCCTCAGACTTCAAACATACACTTCTGTTGTAGATTAGAAAGCTCTAGGAATGGTGAGGTCTAACTGGAAGAGACTGGAAGGGAATGGGGGAGAAAAGTGAGAGAGAGCCAAGATCCAGCTACCTTACACAGTGACATTTTCAGACGTGCTTACATGCCTTGGTAGGCTCTCATTTCCAAACCCATTGAGTTGCACAGGATTTTACCCAACTGTTTGAGCCACCCTGGCCCATCTGCGAAAAAAAATGTTTGTCTTTGCTCAGAGACTAAAACACTATAATCGTAAGTACAAAGTACCAACCACTGCTACTCATCTCCTCAGCAAGCTGACTTGTCTGAGCGGAAACATTGTCTGCTCCATATCCTGGTTTTCTAAACACTGAGTCACGTTCAGGGTGCAGAACCTTATTTACCAACAGTAATCTTTATAAAAATAACTAGATTTATTTCACCTGAGGTAGCACATCACATCTTCTTCAGACTCACACATTTCTTAAGGAGCATGAGAGACTGGCTGTCAGCCTTCTCCAACATTTGTGCTTGAATGAGTAAGCAGAAAATATCTTTTACACAAAATAATCCTGAAAATATCAAGCTGGCTTTTTAGACTTTTTGAGCTTTCTCAATACTCTCAGGTTCTCTCAACAGACATTTGCAGTTGCAGCATTAAATAATTCCAGCATGCATGAAAAGAATATACAGAGGAGGTAGAGGCAATTTCCGAAACCCACATAATTACCAAATTAAATGGAATATAATTGAAGTGGCTGCAATTATTTAGCCACACATAATAATGAGATCTTCAAAGATGTCTGTATACTCTGCTTAAATAAAATATAATATAAAAGGTGTGTGCCTTCAGCTATGCTGATGCTGCTCCTTGAGAGGATTTTTTTTAGAGGCAATGACTGGCATTTTTTCTTATTAGAAAATTGGAAATCTGGATCTGAAATAAATAAATAATAGTTTTATGTTATGCTACTATGAAGACCACAAATCAGAGCTGCACATCACATTTTCATGAAGTTTCACCAGGAGCTGGAGACCTGTGTGCCCTTTGAGCATTTAAAAATGTCACCCTCTGGCATAGAGAGATATGTAGAAATTCTTCACTATTTCTGATTAAAATGCATCCTCACAGCCTGTCTGCTCACTGAATCTGATTAGTTATTATGTGTGATGCCTTGATTGTGATGAAAGGCAACCAACTGGGAAACAGCAAAGAAAGGTTAACACAACAGTGCCTTTAGGATCTCTGGT
>WEKY01031043.1:0-47530 GCA_013390045.1 Picathartes gymnocephalus
AAATATATTTATATTATATAGAATTAAATTACTCAATTTAAAATAGAAAACATATTTTTGTTATGGGGTTTTTATCTGTTGCTCTCTTTTCCACCGTCAGCACACAACACTGTACTAAAATGCCAGGGTAGCTGGGGCTGTCTATGCAGTCCGTCAGCCTGCAGCTGCAGATAACTTTCTTGTTCCTCTTCTACAGTGCACATCATTTGACTGAACAGTGTCTATCAAATCTCAGCTTTTCCTGCAAACACTGTACTCAGAGTGAAGCAGAGAAATTCTATTGAATGAGCTTGGATATTGCATTTTAAATAATTTCTTAAGTGAGACTTTTTAAAACATTATTTTTTACCATTACTTTCCTGGTAAGCCCACAGGCACATGGACATGTGCCTGTAAAATATTGGCAATTCTCAGTTCTCTGCTGTGCCATATCACCCCAAAGAGGTAACATGGCTAGTTAAAGTGACTTGGACATTTTCAAATCCTTTCTGGAGATGCAGTTGGCTAAAAGTCGATAAGAAGCAATAATCCTACTGCTGATGACATGGCACTGGGAGACAGGAGAATAGAAACCTGGCTGGCAAAACAGTATGCTGAAAGCCATTATCAGCACTGAAAAAAAAGAGTATTTCAAATACCAGAGACATAAGTAGTTTTCTGACACCACTAACACAATGCAACCTAGTAGTTATCAAAAATCTTTTGGTCTCCTTCATAAATTACACTTCAATTTAGTTGGAAAATAATATGGAACTATGATGTAGAGATAGTTGTCAAGCTAATTACATCCTCCTTACCATGATATTACCTTAATGTGATACTTAGCTATATCTGGGTGATGTATCTTAGGGTGTTTGAGATGCATCCTAGGGTGTTTGAGATGCATTTACTCTTTGTGGTTTGATTTGTAGTCCAGCCTCTGAGATTACCAAAGAGAATCAGGAATTAGCTGTTCACCATCCCATGAATGGAAAAGTAGGAGAGTGACAGAAATACAAGGTTGGGGGTTTTGTTTGTTTATGTTTGTTTGTTGTTTTTTGTGTGTGTGTTGTTGTTTGGTTTTGGTTTGGGTTTTGCTTTTTTTTTCTTTGGTTTGTTTTTTTGTTTGTTTGTTTCTGTTTATAATTATTTTTGCGAACATTCCCAGAAGCAGTGACAATAGGCATTCCAACAATGTATATACAGAAAAAAATTATCTTCCTCCCTAAATTAATATTTTACAGATTCCTCAATGACAACAAAACACGTAAAATGAGTGCTTTGAATATAGATAGCCTGCACAGATCACAGCATGTGGAAAAAAAAATTTAATTTGTATTTCTCTCTGTGGCATAAAATATCAGAGTAAATAAGCACATTTTTCAAACGTGGAAGACATTACACATCTAAAATTCTACCCATTTCTCATGTTCACTTCAGGCAGCCATTCATACAGAGAAATCTTTTCAGAAATTATGAAGTTGATTGGGCATGACAGATACATAAGGCTTAATTTAATACTAGACAAATAAAACCAAGCACAAGATGAAGGAAGTATAAAGGCCAGCTGTAAATGAGAACAACATATATAACTTTGAAGACAGAGAATATGGCAGTAAGAAAGGTGATTGATGACAGAAAAACCATACTAACAAGAAACCATAAGAGTGTGCCATGTAAGGAAATAGAGGTACTGATCACTACTCATCCAAGTGCTGTCAGTCTATATGACTCTTTAAGATGATATTTTTACTCATTTTACCTGAATGTCATGTACAAACATTGTGACCTGTTTGTTTGTTTTTCTTTGTGAATTGAAAAAAAGAGTTGGTGTTTGTGAGGTGGGTTGCAGGATGAGATCTATTTGTTAGAATAAATTATACTGTCAACTTGGATGATCTGTTTCATCTGAAATAAGGTCTTGTCTTCCCTCATTAGCTGCCCAGAGCAGGAAATAGAATTACAAAAATGGATTCCTTGACAGGGGATGTCAGACCTCTCATGTGCAACTCACTGGAGAATTACTTCCTTCTTTGTCATACAAGGACACATGTCTAGAAATCCCATAATCTGTAAAAGGGAATGGAGACACAAGTTTATAGCAGTCCTGTCAAAGTATCTGACACTGCAGAAAAAAACTTAAATGAGACATTTTAAGAGGAGTTAATATAACAATGAAGCTAATAAAGCTGTAGCCAGATAAACTTTGTTTTTATAATCATTTTCTCTGTGAAAAAAATCAAATTATTCAGCAGAAATAACCATATGCTTGTCTTGGTTTAAGGCAGTTTAGGAGGTGGGCACTCTAAAATGAGTTATCTCCCCTCAGCTTCAACCAATCCCTTTCCACCAATAAGGAATATAACTAGATATAAGCTAAAAAATAACAGTTAATTAACAAGCACAAGAGAAACAGGACAAAAAATAACAGTAAATAACCACCAGATGAAAAATCATTAAATCTCATGAACCCCACAGGAACATGATTTAAGAGTTCAGGCCAAAGTCTAATCTACCAAGTTTGACCTTATATGTTTTTGCAACCTCACAAAGTGAACTGATTTAGTTCGAGTATATGGAGGGGTTGTTTGTTTTTATAACAACCTTTAGTTATAAAGTTAATTAAATTTTCTACTTTGAACACTTCTCAAAGACAATAGTTTCTTTCTAGGAACAAAACCTTGTTGACTTTCAAGAATGATTGATTATTTCATTCAGTGTTTTTGTTCTGTGTGATATTACTGCAGGTTACTTACATGGCAGGACATTTAAATATGACACTACCTGTATTAAGTAAAGAATTTATCAATTGTCTGATCATCCTTACTGTACTGAAAAGGTAAAAACATGATACCCCTGAATGCCAAGGAAAAATGGCATCATGTTTTTTGATAATCATTCTGTACTAAAAAATACCATTAAGAGCCATTTAAACTGAAAAATATTATTCAAAGAGCTTTCAGTATCTATGCAAAATATAGGCTTTGGATTAATTTGAAACTAAAGTTAAATACTTGTTAAAATCCAGTGAAGATAAACAGATATCTCAGAGACTACACTGGATGAAAGAAAGACTTAAACGATTTTTAAAGGTGTCATGACAGTGTGATTATAAAATTTAAGAACAAATACCACTCATTTCATATATAGCAGCAAATTTCAAGTTCATGACATTAAGCAGAAGCAACAGCTATCCACAGAATTTTTGAGTCAAGGAAAAGTAACCGCTGGTGATATGTGAATCCAATGAAGTCATTGAAAAGAATATCTTTTACAGCTTCAATGTGACTATAAAAAGAGTAGCATTTATTGTGCTTAATTTGAATAGACAGTCTTACAATCTTATGCTCTTGCTCACCCACAGTCCTGTTGTTAATCTGTTAACTGTCTGTTCAGCCATCATATATTCAATCCAAAACCAGTGTTTCCAAGGTAAAAAAGAAAAAAAGCAGAATGCCATAACAAAAAAGTCACAGCATATCTTCAACAGGAATATTTTTTCTTGGCAGCACTTCCTCTTTCTTGGCAGAAATATAGTAACATCAGACACATCAAGGTATTTTTTTTTTGTATTTGTGAAGGATTCTAACCTGCATAAGCAGTAAAAGACTAAATTGAAATTACTTTTTTTTTGTCTAATAACTGCTATAGCACTGAAAGATTGCTTTAGCACAACAGAGCAAAAGCAACTTTTAAATATTTCTAAAACTTTTGGATGTGATACCAGACTTGGTGTTGAATAGATTGGACACTTGCCTGTACCACTTTATGACCAGCTTCATAAGAGCCATGATGTTGCCTTTATTTCTTTATTAAATGACCTCTAGCTTTAAATTTTTTTTTTGTTGTTGTTGCTTCATTGATTTTTCTTTCAGTTTGAAATAATTCCTTCAGATTCTCATGATAAATAATTCTACTGAGAAAGTAATACATTTTTAATCAGAATGCTTGTCAAAAAATTTAGCAAACCAGTTTCACTTTTAAGCATAAAAGTTCAATGCTAGATTTGGTAGGAGAGCAGGAAGAAGAATGTAATATTAGCATATTTTAATATGATTACAAAATAGCGATTTGACAAGAGCTTGAACTAGGGGAAAAAATACCCAAACCCATGGGCCAGCTTTTCTTAAATGAACACAGATAAGCAAATAAAATGGTAACAAATTAACAACTTAAACTTCTATAACAAAAGTATGTAAGCACTTTTTCCTGTATACATCCTGGCTGAAAAAAAAAAATAAAAAATCAAGTTTCACACCAACAACCTTTGTCAAATCCAAAGCACAGGTGAACAGCAAGTAAGTAGTGCTTTATCAGTCAAGGAACGTATTGGAAAAAGGTAAAACACTTAGACTGAATTTCCTGGTTAAATAAACACATTAAAAAAAACGTACAATAATCATATGTGTTCTTGGTAGACTTGGCATCAAAACTGAATAAATCTTTCATTGTTTTTATATTAGTTTACAGTGGTATCAAATACTTCTGTAAAAATACTCTCTTGGTCTACGTTAAAAAAACCTTGAGACCACTGAAATTTGGAGGTTTTTTTCTTTTTTGAAGGATTTCCTTTATCTCCTTTTTAATCTGCATATGCCATTCACTTGATGACTTATTAGGTTCTTTTTATTTGAAGATTTAAATTCCATTTTCTTTGTTCATAATTTTTTCTTCATATGACACTAGCCTATTTGAGTAATCTACATTATATTGATTTTTAATATTTCAGTTCTGTAACCAAAATCCCATTATGGAAAGAGTAGTATACAAAAACTTGGCCGTTCTTTATAACACTTCAACAAATCCTGTGAAGACTTTGATAAGGTTTCAATTGCTTTCATTTAGTACCAGGAATGAAGGAACTGTCAGATGTCATCAATAAAAAAAAAAAAAAATATATATTTGACACAAAAAAGGCACGTATTGAAATATCTGTTTTGTTTGAAAATTGCTGGACCACTCTACCATTTTTCATTTTCAATATGAGATACAACAAACACCCTAAAAACATCCAGGATTTTTCTGTAGATGGCAGAAAAAGAAGGAAAAATTGCTAAAAATCATAAACAAAGGAGACTCCATTATGAAATTTTCTGATCCCACCATTTCACAATATTCCATCTTTCTTTCCTTTGTAAAGTCTTCTCAGAGAACACCCTTGAACATTTACCTTCACCTTAAAAAAGCCAACAAAACAAACCAAAGAAACCTACAAAAAACCCAAACTTACATGAATGTTTTTACAGCTCCCAAATTAGTTTATAAGTAAAAAAAAAAAAGGTCCAGACTCTAAAGACAACTTAGAGCAAACAGAAAAATTCATACCAAAGGCACAGTTCAATGTTCTATTAGATGTTACAGGAGGCATATATAATTTTTTACTGTCAGACTTCTGTGGATTTAGAGAATTTAATTTTAATTTGCATTGTACACTATTTGAACACAATGACAGCCAGATGATTTTAATTTAAGCAGAGAAGAATTTTAGATTCCTTTTGAAAGGCTTTTTTCCACATATTTGCTTTAAAAGTAGCTATGAAAATTAATAAATTTTCTGTCTTTTTCATTTCTTTGAACAGTGGCAGTATATTTATCTGTTCATTTCTGGGTGACTCCAGAAATAAATTTCCTGTGGAAGGCTAAATCCCAGCAGTGTACTTTGCTTTTAGAGTAGATGCAGAAATGCTTCATCCAAGTTTATTGATAGCTGAGGTGGAGCAGAGTGATATGCCTTGCCAGGAAACTGTCTGAGGAAAACCAACACTGTTAGACAAACAAAACCATAAAGCAACAACAAAGGAAATATCCTAGAAAACTTGATTTAAACTAAGAACAGTGTAGTGCTGGAATAGATTTGAACGTAACAGGGTCTAGCAAATGTTCGTCTATAAGACCATATATTTAGAAGCTATCAATGATTATTTAGTAAAAGATATATTAATCTAAAATGAGATTTAGACAGAATTAAGGCACCACACCAAAAATTCAGAAAGTATGTGACTGCGGTTCAATACTCTGCTAGCTAGAACATCTAGCAGTGATGGATTGCTGTTTCAACTGGGGATTTAATGATCTTATTTTCATTTCCAGTCTTTTGAGAAGTAATACTAGGTGTATTATTTCTGTCAGTTCATAGTACTGAACTTTACAAAATTCAACAAAGTCAGTGCTTCCCTTGGCAAGGGATCATGGGCACAGGTGGATGGAAAGAACTTGGAGGCATCAGAAAACACCAGCTGAGCATGAGGCAGCAGTGTGCCCAGGTGCAGAGACGGCCAACAGCACCCTGGGAGTTATTCACAGGGACATAGGCAGGACACTGAGGGGAGGGACTATCCCCCTCTGCTCAGCACTCCTGAGGTCCCATCTGTATGCTCCAAGGTGTGGAATCCCTCCAGCACGGGAAGGAGGGAGGGCCCTCAGGTTGGCCGAGGTCTGTGACACTTTTGCTGTGAGGAGAGGCTGAGGGACCAGGCTTGTTCAGGCTGGAGGAGAAATGGCCTTGGGTGGAAACAAATGCAGCCTGCTGGTACCTCTGCATAGTTTATTGACAATATGGAGTCACCTTCACTGTGATGCTCAGTGGGGAAATGAGAGACAGCAAGCACAGAGAAAAACAGTATTTTGTAAGGAGACTCTTTTTCACCCTGAAGGCAGCCAAACTGTTGAAGAGGCAGTCCAGAGCGGCTGTGCTGTTTCCATCCTTGAAGCTTTTCAAGGTTCAAGGTTTTCAGGATAAAGCTCTGAACAACTTTGAGCAATTCTCCTATTATCCTATCATCCTGTGGTTTCAGAGGAAATGAAAACCAACCAAAATTCCCTGATGAACATCTAGAGTTTCAAATGAATGGTGAGGAATCTGAATGCCCTATTTATTTGAAGAAAACTCGAATTTTCCTCTTTCTGGACTTCTGTTAATGAGGTGGAGCTAACCATTAAAATGTTGTAGGACCTAAGTTGTAGGTGCTTAATTTCTTCATTAGATCTAGTCTTAGTCACCGTGGCATTTTTGTAAAGCTTTTATCCAAATGAAAAAATAAATTAATTCTCTTTTTGCTGTCACTGGCAATTTAAAAAGCAAATTCTCAGAATGACTTGTGCATGAATGGAGGCCTTAGGGATCTTTTTATGAACCCTTTAAATTAAACCCTTCAAATGAACCTTTTAATCCTATAGAACTGACAACCATGCATTTAGCTAAGTTTATTATTTGTGTCATAATGATTTATGGGCATTTTAACAAGTTACAGCCCATGTGTTATGTTGTCGTGTCTTTTTGAAGCCCAGTAACTTAGATTAGCTATGCAAGTGTACGGATATTTCTTGTAAGATGCTAAACAAAATATATCTTTTAACTCAGGATTTCCTCCAGCTGTTTGATCAGAAACCATGTTTCTGTCAACAGTTTATCTTTAAACTGCAGCTTTTTCTTCATGAAAATGAAGGGGTGTTCATTCCACAGCTTACATTTATTTTTTGTTATTATTCTTATTCTTATAGACCTGTAAACTAACATTACTTCAGCATTACAAATTCAAATGCAAACTCTGTAATTTTACACAAGATTTTCTCTAAGAAGATTTGTAATAAGTAGCTTGTTAAACTGTCTGTGAAGTTTAGCTGACAAACCTAAGAGCTCTGTTAGCAGCTAATTCTTTTGGAAGAAATAAAATAAGTTATGGATTTGGGAGACAGACAAACAGAGGAAGACAGGCACAAAAAGAAAATGCTTAACAATGGTATGTTTAGAGACCAATCTAACTTTAAACTTCACAAATGATGTCAGTGAAATTTGTCTTGCAGTTAACATAACATATAAATGATGAATATTGCATTTGTAACTAGAATATCTAGACAAACTAAAAATTCCAAGGTCCCTAAAGGCCCCTGTTTCATCCCCAGTTGTCAGCACCAAAAAGACTATGGTGTGTTGACCCTGGTTGGATGCCAGGTACCCATGAAAATTGCCCTATCACCTCCCCCTGCAACTGGACAGGGGACAGAAAAGGCAGTTAAATGTTCGTGAGTGGAAATAAGGACAGGGAGAGATCACTCATCAATTACAGTCACAGAACAGGCTGAACCTGGAGGTGTTAATTGAATTTATTGCCAACAAAATCAGAGCAGGATAAAGAGAAGAAAATACATCTTAAAAGTCTTCCTCCCAACTCCTCCGTCCTTCCCAGATCTACCTCCTCCCTACCAGTAGTGCACGGAGACAGGGAATGGGACTTATGGTCAGTTCATCACACGTTGTTCCTGACACTGCTCAGGGAATGGAGTCCTTCCCCTGCTTCAGCGTGCGGTCCCTTACACAGGAGACAGTTCTCTGTGAACTTCTCCAAGACAACTCCATCCCACGGGCAACAATTCTTCACAGACTGCTGCAACATGGATCATTCTTCCACAGGGTGGAGTTCTTCAGGCACAGCCAGAACCTGCGTGGGTCCCCCATAAAATCACAAGTCCTACCAGGAAAATGTCTCCAGCATGGGCTCCTCTCTCCATGGGTCTGCATGTCCCAGCAGGAGCCTGCTCCAGCACGGGCCTCCCACAGGGTCACAGCCTCCTCTCAGGCATCCACCTGCTCCAGTGTGGGTCTTCTCCAGGGGCTGGAGATGGATCTCTGCACTCCCATGGACCTCCAAGGGCTGCAGGGGCACAGCTGCCTCACCATGGCCTGCACCACGGGCTGCAGGGGAATCCCAGCTCCAGTACCTGTAGCACCTCCTCTCCCTCCTTCTGCACTGATCTTGATGTTTGGAGAGCTGTTCCTCTCACATGGTCTTACCCCACTCTTCTCTGGCCACAATGAAAATTGCTCAATAGCTTTTCTTTTTTTCACTTCTTAGATATGTAACCCCAGAGGTGCTATCACCACCTCTGATTGGCTTGGCCTTGGCCAGAAGCAGGTCTGTCCTGGAGCTGGCACTGGCTCTGCCAGACAAGGCAGAAACTTCTGGCCGTGTCTCACTGATGCCATCCTTGTAGTCCCCCCACTACCAAAACCCGACCACACAAATATGATACAGTATCCAGTGAAGATCCATCAAAAAGGTTTACAGAAACTACAGTTTTAGTTTTCACCTAGATATTTGGTCTTTCACTTTTTGGTTTTTAACATAATTTAAATTTGCAGCAGCCATTGTGCATTTAAAATCTCAGATATTTTATTTCATGCTGTAGTCAATCCACACTCTGTAGATAACAGAAAAGTGGAACACACCTTGCTGTGATAAAATACCCCATCTGACTCCTCTGGAGTCAGCTCAGCCCAGTGATCCCCCTCACCCACCACTGACTGGATTCTGAAATAGAGCCCTGGCTCTGTGCTGGAAGGAAGGGGAAGTGCCACTGTTCTTTAATGAATGTTACTAGTTTGTAACCGGAATTTTATGATACACAGTGAACTGAAAATGTCAAATGAAATGCTACATATATGGTAGTTGCTTGCCTTCTGTGGCACTATGCAAGAGCAACAGTCCTTGAAAACTATTCCAGAGCACTATTCCACAGAGCACTGAAGACACTATTGATGCCTTAAGTTTTTTTTTCTGTTCTGCTTTAGTGTGTAACTCTTAGCTTCATATTAAATGTTACTAAGTTCTCTTCACAGGGTAGTTTGACACAACACTTCTCTTCAGCTCAAGATTTAAGGACAATCATTCCAAACCTCAGGCCCAAAAGCATAAAACAACATAAAAACAACAGGCAAGCAAGGAGGATGGAACTTCATAATTCAAAATTATTAATTGGACAGTTAACCTCAATATGCAAATGGACCATAACTTATAAAAGTGTGAAGCCCCTTTTTTGCATCCATCTTGAGACCCATCCTGGCAGGGCTGCAGCTGGGCTCTTTTATTGCTAATTTTGCCTAGCCTCTGTTCCAGGTCAAACTGATAAGGCATGACTATCTTTCAAACATCTCCCTTGCCATTCCCAATGCTGCAGGCTCCATGGTGAAATAAAAATATTTTAAAAGCAGGGACTGAAAAAGAAAATTGTTCTGAAATTCACATCCTATCTGCCTTTTAATGCAACAAGCATCAACCCAGAACTGTCATTGGGAAAGAGAGAGAACCAGTGAGGCTTCTAGTCTTCTGCTGGTCTCCATCTGTTCCAGGCCTGGCTGGGATAGAAGTAACTTTCCCCTCAGCAGCCAGTATGCTGCTGTGCTTTGACTTGTGATTACACAGTGTTGATCACACAGCAGTGTTTTGGCTATGGTTCAACTGCACTTGCACAGAGCCAAGGCCTTCTCTTTCTCCCACTCTGCTTCCCCAGTGGGTATGGTGGAGGTGAGCAAGAGGCTGGGAGGACACAACTGAAACAAATGATCAAGCAATATTCTGTACCATATGATGTTGTGTTCAGCAGTAAAAGCTTAAGGAAAGAAAGAAAAAAGCAGGGATGTTGATGGCTAAAGAATTTTCTTTCCAAGTAACTGTTATGCATTCTGAAGCCCTGCTTTCCATGAAGTGGTTAGACATCTGTCTGCTCATGGGAAGAAGGAAATAATTCCTTTTTTGCTCTCCTTTCACATGTACCTTTTCTTCCACCTATTAGATTGTGGGTTTTTTTCACAATCCATGGATCTTATCACCTGCTTTTTTTCTCTCTGTCACACAGCAGAAAGGAGTCAGTTCCATTAGATGAGGTCAACACACCAAACCAAATGCTGTATCCCATCTCTGTTACTGAAATATGGATAGAAGCAGACTCACAAGGGAAATGTCATTCACATAGAAACAGCCAAAATGGAAGTCTAGAGATTCAGAATGAGTAGCGACATTTGCATGTTTTCCCAAAAGTAAAATCTAATATCTTTTAGCCCATTATAGGTGCTCTAGAACGTTGTAGGCTTGCAAACAATCCTTACAGAATGATGGCTACTGTTCTAAAGAGCATACTTGCTGAGATCTTTTTTCCTTCATTGTGAACAGACAAAATATTTTCACATAATTTACATGATTAGTGATAATATACTTACAGACAATAAAAGTGCTATGAATTTGATATAATCTGCCACAACTAAAAAAGGAAGCCAGCTATAGCTGAAGCCAAAGATAAACAGAAGTACACCACACTCCAAAATCAAGACTATCTGACCTTTTGCACTAAAACACTGAAATTGTTGCCAGGCTATTCAGCCAGAGAATTTTGCAGTATTCATTCAAGATCAACTTAATAGCCCAGAGGAAAGGTGATTAATGGCCAGTCGTATCATGAGAGGACAGAAAAAACTGAAAGGTGAGAAAGTCGACTAAAATTGCCCTAGCAATCTGATTAATTCCATTTCAACTACTGCAACTCCTCCATGTTGTTACAGGTAAGATATCTTAGTTTGACTAAGGCTGTAAGACAGAATGTCTGCATAGAGTTAAAGAGGGAGGATGACAGACACTCAAGACAGGAAGAAAGTGAAGTGCTGGAAGCGAGGACCCTGTTTTTGTGACTAGTACAAAATGGGAAAGTGGCATTTGATGTCTGGCCCACATCTCTCATTCAAGTGCCATGCCTTATTTCCAAGTCGACCCTGGTGCTGTTCTGTGACGGCACAGTATTTCAAAGCCTTTTCTTGGTGGGAATGAGAATTCTACTCTTCCATGCTACAGTTCTTCTAAAGCCATTTTCACCAAAGAAACAAATATGAAAAGATGGCATAAAAAGTGAAACCACTGAGAGAATGTCTTCCAAATAACATTATGGATTTCTCCATAATATTATAAGGAAACACAAGATTTTGATTTAATACTAAGCAGAGTAGTAAAGTAAAGTAAATCTCTTCAGCTTCTGCCTTTTATGCGACATAAAGTAGGAGACTGAAACTAAAATTAAAAATTAATGATGTGTATGTTTATTTTGTTAATGTATATCTAATAACTGAAATTCACAACTATCAGTACTATTAACTGAAGGTGTCTACACACTAAAGAAGACAAAATTTGTTTTTGACATATTCACGAATGCTTTAGATTCAGCTTTTAAACTCTGTATCCTGCATTTTTCAAGAAGAAGAATACCAGTTAGTTTGCTGTTCAAATTCATCTAATTTTTAGTCCTTTCCAGCAGAGACAAGAGAAAAGAGAAATAACCTCACATAAATTAATAATTAATTCTGCTTACTTCTATTATTTACCATTGTAGCTGTAAGTATTCAGTACCATAGTATCTGAGCATCTTAAAAATTTCAGTGAATTATGCAAAAGTCCACCAACTTGTAGGGCATTTTTGTTATTCCTGTTTTACATTTCTGGAAGACAGTGGACACTGAGATTGATAGACTGATTTTTTTTAGAGGTGCTTAGCATCTGCTTTTCCTACCCATTCATTTTATTTGGCATTGCACACCACAGGTCATTATTTTTTTGGTCTATAACTTAAGGACTTTGAAAATGCCATTTTAAAGAAACTTCCTGACTTGAGATAAATTTTCTGGCATAGTTTTAAAACTTATTTTGCCAAAATATGAGGTTGGAAAGCATTGAAATTAACAGAGAACCTATCTGTTGAAGTCCAGCTTGTAGCTGATAGCTGGTGACGCTGTCAGAAACAGAGAGTAAAACATAAAAACATAATTAAGCATTTCTTTTTCTTCCATTTTTTTTTTTTTAATTTTTTAAAATTTTTTTTTGGAACCACACATTTTCTTCTCTGTTTAAGAAGAAATATTATGCCATTGAAATTATCCTCATTCTCAAAATATACTGCATTCATTTTAAACACCTTTATCACATAATTTTATTCTTATTATATAACTGATACTTCCGGATACTACACTAGTGGTCAGCCATCATAACAAAGTTAATAAATGAGGCAGAGATTCACTTCTCCATTGTTTCCCATGAACTGAGATGTTAATGCAATCTAATGGAAAAGAAGTACAAAGGGAAGATGAGATGAAAGACAAAAATTTATTTTCCATTCCTTACACAAAACATTCAGTTCTAGGTTCAATCGTCATCCAGCAAATGTATCAAAAAATATCCTGATCCATTTTTCTAGAGATAAGTAATGTTGACTTCATGCAAAGATAATTTTCTGTGTTCCTCTTTTTTTTCCTAAAGTGCAATTTCAGTAAAACTGAAATTCTACTGACACAGTAGGATGCACTGGCAATTCAAGATTGTCATGCTAAAACAAAATTACACTGCTGTTAAAACACAAATCTGAAAATCTCATTTCTTATGGTTTTTTCCAGAATTAGCCACAGAAATATCTTTATTTGAATAACATATTGCTGTATCCTATTGCTTCATAAAGCATCCTATCACATCACAAGCAGCTACGCAATTTCTCCTTTTGTCTTATTGTCTACATGGATACAAGTACATCGATTTCAAAGGAACTACAGCTAAGGTAATGCACAGGGAGCAGTATTATCTTTTGTGAGCTGAGGACTTAGCAAAAGAACAGATTGTCCCTCTATACAGAGATTTGGACCACATTTGAGGGTAATATTTAAGTTCTTGCAAAAAACTACATACCATGTTGTGCACTGACTTTCGATTACTTGAAACAAGAAAAACTGAAATAATCAGAAAACCACCCAGAGCTAATATGTCTTCCAGAAAGCCTAATGTCTTCTGATTTAATATAGCCTGTATATGACTATATTTCCAGGCCTTGTCAGTGAACTATATCTCACCAAAAAGCCTCATATATTTTTAATATCGTATTTCCCCAAGAAAAAGACACAAACATAAACAATACTTTAATTATAGTTACAGCAATGAAAACATCTAGGAGGTAGAAGTGATTTCTGTTTAGAGGCCTAATCGTAGCAATTTGCATTAACCACCAAATATTTTATGTGACATACAAACATATACAAAAATTGTAAGTCTCTTCAAAGTTTTATGCAGACTTCATAATAGAACTTGTTACCTAAGCGAGAGCCAATTTGGAATTTATAATGAAGATAAAGTTAACCAGTGTAAGTAAGTTTATAATTTTTTTTCTTTCTGGATGCATATGGAAACACTACAGGTAAGAGGTAGAACTGAGAAAAAAATGTGATCCTGCTTGCATACCGGAAAATTTAGCAGTAATATCCCCATCATAGTGAATTAAAATTCACACCTACTTAGCCTAACCTCAGAACAGATGCTGAACATGGAAGTTGCACAAGCTATAAGTTATAGCAAAAACTGCTGTTGCGATATGTGATTGTAAAAGATATGAGCCTCAGCCATCAAATATTCAACTACTTTGAAGACTGAAGTCTTCAATACTGCAAAGCCACACATTCCTGCTTTTCATTAGCAAAGTTGACACTTTGAAAAGAACTGGTAAGGTTTCAGCAAAAAGTTTCAAATTAAATTAATTTTACTTGAACATGTATTTTATTGTATACCTCTAGAAGGAGAAAAGGGTGTATTGTAAAAATGTAAGCAAAAAAATTACTACCAGACAGTAAAATATTTAACATTTATGTAAATATGAACGTAAGGCTGCAGTGTACAGGGTACAGCTGTCACACTGGACAAAACAAGGAAGCAATCCCTGGCTATTTTCTGCACACCTCACAATGTGACGTGCTGTCATCTATATCCCATGTATTATTAAAAATCTCTAAGAAAGATCAGATAAAGAACTGATTTATGAAAAGATGAGCAATCCAGTTTATTTGTATATTATTAAGGATTTAGTCAAGTATTTCTGTGTGGAGAAAAAAAAAAAAAAACCCACCACATAAATATTGCAAATTGTTTCCTATTCTCAAATAAGTATGACTATTACAAATGTGGTCCCATGTGATTTTGTGTTTGGAGTTTGTACTAAAGGCATCCAGATGGTGTAGTAAGAGAGTGTTCCAAAATGTAACTGGCATCCTTGCTGGCAGTGACAGTTTCCAGCGACTTAAAGTTGTAATTTCCTTATTCAACAAACAGACAGAGTTTTGTGACAACACTAGAGAAAATGAGAGTCTTTAAGAATTTATGACATGGTAATCTTCACCTTTTCCATCCAGCTGAGACTATTCCCTTTAGAGCTAGAGAGTAGTTGTTATCATACACTGCCCTTTTCTTTACCTCTCTCTTCATAGGAACTGTTTCTAAATCTGTCTGCTCACAGAAAGATATTCCTTCAGTCAGGATAAGGGAAAAAATGGCCATGATTAAAGTCCTGGGCATATATCCTTCCTTTTATTACATTTTTTCCTTTTAACTTCACTAGGGTCATTATTATTGCCTCATAAAATATGGCAATGATACCATTATTGCTCCTACTCCTGAAATGCTGTAGATGTTGATAGCACAGAGAATAATGAGGACATAGATTTCAACACACTAAAATCAATTGGAAATGCTTTCAGGTTAGCTGAGAAGCAAGCATGTAAATTATTAGACCAGTTATGGACCAGTTTCCAGTCTGGCTCCAAACACTAGAAAGTAACCCATCCATACCCCTGGGTTTTTTGACTTGTCCTTGCTAACTGAATTATGTGTTGAGCAGTATGACCAAATGAGAAGTTTGAAGTCTCACTTCAATTTTTGGAGAACTTCAGACCTTCTATGTATAGTTTTTGTAAAGCTTATATACTGTCAGTCTTGTTGCCGTGATCAGTATTATTGCCAGGTTCTGCTTAAAAATATTCTACAACCAATGTTACAGATAAGTTGAGTTTGTCTGCAAAAGAATCAGGTAACAACTGTCCAATACTCATGCCTATATGTGACTCATGTCAGTGACATGAGAACAGATCTTACTCTACATGATGTTTGACATTAAAAAATGCTGCCCACTATTCAAAGTTTGCCTGCAAAGTGTTCCAAGAAAGAGATTAACTTGTTTGGGTTTTTTTTTTTTTTAATATTCAATGTGAACATAAGCAATATTTATTTAAAGACAAATAACAAACTTTCTGACCTTGTTTATATTTCATAATTAAAAAAAGGGCATAGACCAAATTTTCTTCTCTGAGGTACCTATATGTAATTGTGCTCGATCAACATATCTTGTTTTCTGACCTGACTAAATTAGAACTGGCTTCCTTCTTATTTCATTAATTGATACTACAATGATTATTTTCCTAATGCTGAATGCCATAATAAGCCTATGGGTTAAAGCCTATCTGGTTTGCCAAGGACAAACTTTAGAGAAGCAGCAGAAGAAAAGGGATGTCTACGGAATGAGATTCCACAAAGGCTCTGATAAAGCATTGTCAGACTGAGTATCAGGGACCTGATCAGAGGAGATCCTGTTACATCCATCTGCTAATTCATGACTGTCTCAACATTTTAAAGATTATTTCTTCAGAAAGTATTGAAATTATATTATAATTTCACTTGGAGCAAGTCATGTTATTATGAAAAATAAGCCCCTGGTAGCTTTTCAGATTTTACCATGTTTCTGAATATATTTGTATCATAATCATCAAATACCTGATATTTTATCAGTTCTGCACACTCCACCCACTACAACTTTCTGATACCAAGAAGCAGGGTTAGGAGGGACATATCCTATTCCAGTAGCATACTTGTATGTTATATACCCCTTTTCCTCCGTAACAGATGGTAATGTGTTTCATAATTCTGTAAGGCAGAACGACACAAATCGCTGTTGGCAAATGGCCATCAGATTTATTAAAGAAGGTTCACATTCTTACTTAGCTTATATTAGTGCTTTATTCCATGAGAAATTCTATTGAAACTGATGAAACCACACCTTGGATAAAGTGCTAAGTCTGAGAATCTGGCCATAATTTCTTCTATCTGCTCTTTCAGCACTTTAGAAGTGTACATAATAAAATTCAGAAAAATTAAGCAAAATCAAGAGTCACAACAAGTAATAATTAAGGGCTTTTGAGGTACATGACAGATTAATGTATCATTTGAAAGAAAGAAAATTCATTAACTTCTCAGTTGACACATACCAAAATATTTTCTCTAATCAAATGCACCTGTTTTGTCTCTAGCCAAATTATTCTGTCAGACTGAATCCTTTGAGAAAGTTAAATATATTGGCAGTGAAATAATGTTCCAATCATGTAATATATGTCAACCCTTTTTATTTAACCAGGGCTATTTGCCACGTTCTGTAGACACTCTTGATAATTCTAATGCACACCTGAGTGAAAGCCTTGCTCTCACTTCACGTTAGATCATACAGTTATACAATAGAAGCATTGCACTCAAACAGACTCAGTGAATAAGGAAATTAAATCTTGCCTATATGCTCTATTCGTTTGACTGAAACAAATTGAACAACACAGAAGATGGAATAAAATACTCAGATGTTTCAAGGCAACTGTTTTTTCAAAGTAAATGGGAGAAGTTACATATTCACTTGCAAAAAAAGAAATGAAGGAGGCTTGATTTTTTTCCAGTCACTGTATCAGGTAATTTTTTCATTCTTACAGAGATATATTCTTTTAAAATAAATATATTTGCATCCATCACAGGCTAAGATAATCACCTGGAATGATGATCCAACCCCATAAATATTTATCTTCTGATTTATGCTGTTATCTTTGGAGTCCAGTAGTATGAAGATAAAAGCTTTACTGGTATTATTAGAAAAAAACTGTAAAGAAGGAGAGAGTATTAAGTGTTCAATTTTGATGGATTAGCTAGGATTAATACTTAGTCATGGAAGACAATAAATGTTGACACATCTATAGATATATTCATGTTAGAAGATATTTTTCTTCATGTAATGTTCATTGCACTTATCAAATAAAAAGTCTCTCTGAACTGGACCACTGACACAATAGGGACTGAAGAAAGGACAAAGAATATTACACATAAAGACAACTTTTCTGAATACTTCTAGGAATATCCTTATTCCACTAGAAGTAAAAAAAAATGCAACTGCTGAATTTTAGGCCTTTTTTTTCCCTTCAGTTGAATAAAAAATAACTAGTAGTTTTGGAATTCAAATAGTGAAAAGTTTACAAAAATTCAGCAGAACTGGCCTGAGTAGACTTTTAGAATTACTCCCTGTAAGCTGTGCTTATCTGAAATACAAATTTCTGGAATGTAAAAACTCTTCACAATTACCAAGTGCATCTTCAATAGTGCTATTTATACACCATTAAGTACGATGTAAGTCATCTGGAAATGATTAGCATAAACGTATTCATTTCCTAAACTGAAACAGCATTTAAAATGTCTGTGTCTGGTTTTATAGAAAGTAGGTAGCTCAAGACATATGTCTCCATAGACTGTGGTTTCAGGTTTGATTTAGTGACTCTCTAATCAAATAACTTACTTTTATGTAGAAGCTGTGTCTCAAAGCCTGATACACTCAGTTCCACTTGAAAGCATTCTATCATTCTTCATCACACAGTGTAGCGGCTGGCACGTGTGCCCTAATAAAGTCAATCCCAAACAATCTGGAAGAGTCTTTTTAAAGTAAACCCTTTACTTAAAAACAAACCAACAAAAACACAACACCAATCTTGCCAAGATTACCAACACCATGAAAAAAATGCTACAGTAACTGTACTTCAGGTATGTAGATAATCGGTTTCCCTAATAAAGAAATCTTCCCTTCTATTTTATTTCTGAGTTATCTTCTGCTTTCCCTTTTGTTCCTACATCAATAACAAATCTTATTTTTTCTTCAGGGTCGAAATAACTTCTAAATCCTAACACTGAGATTTGCCTCTGACAGATTTTCATTTTCTAGGTATTTACTTCCTTGGCAAACCTCTCACTTCCCAAATGAAACAGCTTCCTTGAATGTATAAACTGCATGATCTCTCAGCCCCCAAGTAATTTTTCTCATATCTTACCTTGTATTTTTTTTCCAGTGCTGACCTATCTCCAGCCAGATTCTATAAAACAAGGTCAGATTCAGCTATCAAACCAGAAAAAGACAAAGAATTTGTGTTCAACATTATTTATCAGTTCCTTTCCATTCATCTTCTGTTACCATTCCATATTGTCTGTTGACATCCTTTAGGTATCACAGGTGATCAAATTCCTTCTGAGAAATTCCTTCTATTAAATGCTTTACTTAAGGTAATGTGTAAGATTCAACATAATATTTTTTTATTATAATAGCAAAAAGCTATTAGTGAAAACCATGCAAATGGACAGTGAAAAATATGTATCAATATTAAAGAGAAACTTTTAAGAACAAGAGATATGTTAAGTATTTATAGAGCTAAATACTAATGGACTTCAGAGGTATTTGATGTCCTGACCCGTGGCTGGATCAAAAGTTTTCAGGTGCATAACTTTCATTACAACTGTAAAAATTCTGGTTTTAGTGACAGTGATTTTCTTTCAACCTATCAAAATCCCTATTTCCAATTTTTTGTACATCAGAGTCCATAATAGTAGTTCAGTAGACTTTGCAGTTGTACTCCGCAAATACTCACATTGCTGCCTAACCTTAGGCACAGAGCCTGTGTGGCAAAGGCACAAGCCTGTGTTCCAAGTACACTCGAATGAGGCTTCTAATTCAGAGTCACATGGAGATGTGTTAAATTGGACAGTGAGGATTTCACTCATGCTGACAATGGGACTATTTTTGAAGCAGATATTATACAGAACAATGGCAGAATCTGATTTAAAACATACAGTAATGGGAGCAGGTCTAGGACATGCTGTACTAAACCATAATACACGTTGAGTCTAACAATTATTTTTTCTTCAGAATACTGTGAATGTTCTGAAAGTTCCATTAAATATTGATCTGTTTCTGAGTATAAACATCCAATCCTTCCATATTTTCAGTTGGTTCCTCCTCATTCTTTCAGGAGTTTATTAGTTTCCTCAAAGAGCTGTTACTTTTACCAGACCAGGCTTAGGATACACAGTGCTTCTCAGAAATCAATTTTTAAAAAATGTTCAAGATTTATTACAGATAAACTAACAAATATGTAGTTTATTCTATTAATCTAAGCCTTAAAAATGAAAAATGTACATACAATGACAAAACATCCTTTAACCTGTTCCAATAGAAATTTTGATTACTTGTCATTCCTCAAGCAGGAGGATGCTTTGAAAAATACTCCAAATAATTTAAATGTTCTGCAAGAAACAACATATAGCTGAATAACCAAGGATGACTCAAACTCAATTACTTACTAGCATTTCATTTTACTCACTATTTTATTGATGGCTTGTGATGATATGTGCTGTGTTTTTAGAGAATTTGGGTAAAAAGCTTTTTCTGAGAACATTTATGCAAGCAAAACACTAGGTGTTCTATAAAGCAAATACAAAAGATAAATACACAAAATAAAAATGAATTAATTTTCAAGGTATTGGAGCAGTCTTATAAGTTTTGCAATTGCTGAATTCTGTCACTATAGCAACTTAAGTAACATCTAATTAATACTTCTTTGCAAAGTGACTGAAATACCCCATATATTAAATTGATAAAGCACCAACCCAACTATAAATACACTTAATTTTTTAATGAAATTTGCAGATCCATTCATATAAGTTAAGGGTTGTTGCTCCCAGACCCACATATATGAGGAAAATCAATGCAAATCTCAGACAGTTCAATATGCAGGCTATGCACAATCCATTTAATATTGGAGTTTTATTGGCAGAAATCTATTTGCTGTAACCAACCAATCTATTTGTGCTACCAACTCTCTGTAGCAGAATTCCACTTCATCCCCAGTCTGACCGTATTGCATGTGGTCTCCATTTACCTTTCTAGCTTGGGCAAAGTGGGTATTTTGTTATCAGCACAGCAGAAGTCCTACCAACCATTTCAGGTATGGATAAGGCACATAGTGGGCAGTGGTTTAAATGTGAGAAGACAGTTCTGTTTCTGGTATCTTGAAGGCCAGCCTTTGCCTGACTCAGTAGCCTTGACAGGTATTTTTTTTTCAGAGTTATTAAGTTTTTGTATTGTGTATGTGGATCCACTTTCAATATTATGCAACTAATTTGTATCAATAGGTTAAATTTCAGACAATTTGGGTGACATAAAATATAAGGACTTCACTGAAATGTCTAATATTCAACATATAATAAAAAAAGTCAAATCAAATAAAAAATATTTGATCACAGTTATTACAGTGAAAATGAAACTGGAGAATTTAAATACAGCATTTACAGAAGGATACTTGTTACCTTTAACATTTCTTTATTTTTGCCAGCTTTGTCTTTTTTAATTATTGGCATTATCAAGGAGTCAATAAGACACTTGATATTTGTAGTGATCTGTAGCTGAAAAATGCATTGGAGAAGCAAAAGGCCCAGCTCTTGCAATGCTAAGAGGGCAGCAGTGAACCTGTTTGAATTCATCAAGCTACGAGAGGAAATGAAAAGTTTGCAGATCATCTATACTGAAGTATCTCTTGCTCCAGTTAGATGACCAAGGAATATTTGTTATTCATGATGGTAAGTCATGTATTTAACAAAATAAATGAAAGCAGTTGAAATTTCTCTAGTTTCTAAAGACTCAGAATGACAGTCAAAGCCAATCCAAACTAAAATTTCCAAAACTCTGATCAGGCTCAGCTTCTCTCTAAGTTTTGCTAATAATCTTCTCACCAATGAATGGTAGCTATTATTTTTTTTTTCAGTACACAGGAATAGATTTGTTTCACTTACATATGTCTCAAGAAAACCCCAGCAAAATCCCCCAACTGTTTATTGAGTTATTATTTTAATTTCTTATGTTAAAGTATTTTACTTTAAACAGCACAGTGCTGTATACATTTTAATTATGGCTATGCCTGACACTGTCCAGGCAATAAATTTAGAAGCTCAGCAAATCTGAGCAATACCTTGAATTGACAGAAGTTAAATATCCACATATGAAACAGCAAAATATCCTCAGTTGGATTAGCTCTTTTGTCTGTTTGGGACTACACCAGCAACCAAAGTACATATTGTGCTCAATCATTTTTTTTTCTTGTGGTAAACTAAAACTGACTTAAGAGAGTTGATATGAGCAGTACCGATTTAGAACCTCAAACAATCTGATTGCAAAGAATCTGATCACGGCTGCAGTGCATTTTTGAAATTGCATTTTAGTCTCAAAAGACTTCTGAACCCAAGAAGACTAAATCATTCCTGAAAATGCATCTGGCAACAAGAAAGTCAAAGTTTCGTATATTTTTTAAATCACCTGTCATGATTTGGCTAGAGATGGCAACTAAGCACCACAAAGCCCCTCACTCACTGTCCCTTTCATCCCCAAGTGTGATGGGGAAGAGTATCAGAAGGCTAAAAGTAAAAAAATTGAGTTGCCATAAAAATAGCTTAATAATTAAAAATCAATATTAATTTAAAAAAAAAGGAAAACGGGAAAAATATTAAAGAGAAGAAAATAAAACCCAAGAAAGTGAAGGAAATGAAAATAATGTCTTACTACCAACTAACAAATGCCCAGCTAATTCCTGAGCACTACCCACCCCCCAGCTTTCCCCACAATTTTATAAGCTGAGCATGACATCCTTTTGCATCCTTTTGGTCAGATGGGTTCAGCTGTTCCAAATGTGTCCCCTCCCAGCTTCCCTGCTCCCCCAGCCAACCTCTGGAAGGGCAGTCTGAGGATCAGAAAAGGCCTTGCTGCTGTGTAAGCTCTGCTCAGCAGTAACAAAACCAGCGAGTTACCAACCACGGAGTTATCAACACCTTTTCAGCAAGATGCAGCCCCATACAAGTTAACATGAACAAATTTAAGTCTATGTCAGTCAAAATCAGTACAATACCCTAAGTCTATATTTTACACTGCCTCTTCACTTATGCCAATACAAATATTTGTGCAGCCGTTAGGTGAAAATGTTATTTTCTCCCTACCCCCATACTGATTGTGGGCTTGATGGAGACACAAAGAAAAATCCTGAAAGGAAGGAAAAAAAAAATAGGCAAGTATCTCCAATTTTTGTAATAAAAAAAAGAAAATGTATGCTTTAAAATCTGGAAAACAGGGCCCCTGAGAACAGTTTCACATCTGACACAAATAAAATATTTGTCCTCCATCCCATATATATCTCACAATTTTTCTGAAATACCAGCAGACCCTGGCACTTTCTTCAACATTTAATATTTAGCAGGCATTAAGCAGTTAGTAGGTACACAGAGCCAAAGGGACCAGAAGACATGGAACAGATCCACAAAAGATTCCTCTGCTATTGCAGGAGAACACATCTAGCTACACACTCTTCTTGGTAGCCCTTAACTATAAAGGAGCTAAAAGTTCTATACGATGGATAACTGGCAAGGGTCTCGATGGACTTCTGATGGTACAAACTACAGCTTTTCATAGAGATTATTCCTTTGGACAAAAATCTGTTGTAGACAGACACAGCTGTCTACACTGAATTTTTTTAGAGTTAACATAGGCATACACTGCCTCACACAGCTTTGATCCACCGGACTGTGACAGTCACAAAGACCTCAAGTTGGAGACCGTGCCTTTTGCTATGGAGTCATTCCCAAGAGAATCCCAGAAATAAACAATACTCACAAAGAAACAAATTTTAAAGAAAAAATATTCACTACCTGTGTATTATAAAGCTATTTTTTTTTTTAACTGTATATAACCATAGCATTCGACTTCAACCACAATGTAAGGTCAAGGTTTTATATTAGTCTCAGTGACTTTTAGAATACGTGAGACAAGACCAAAAAACTGATACAGTAATAGACTATATGAAACTTTTACGGCTTTTTGTTTTAGTTGAAAAAATGAGGCATTGTTCCTAAAGAAAAACAGACTATCCTCTTATCTTAACCTCCAGCATCTCTTTGCTTATTAAAACTTCACTAGCACACTTGCTTCTATTAAAGTTCAAAACATTTTTTGAAAGTTTGCCAAGTGTAGGCTTTTTGCAGTGAAAGCATGAAATATTATGCTGCTTAAACAAACATTTATTGAAAGTAATGTTTATTCTACACAGCCAGTACACATTTGGTATTCTGTACAGGAAATTCCTTTTTTATTTTTTAATTGAATTTGTCAATAATTCTCAGTTTTGTCTCAGTTTCTCTAAGACGAGTGTAGTTTGAGAGGAGTTACAAACAAACAGCTTCTGGAAAACATTTACGCTTTATTGAGTCCACCAGCTCTACCGCCCCTGTATGTTAATAACTATATCTAGGTTCTAAATAACTACATCAAAATTCATAATATGTTTTGAGGTACACGGAAAGAAATCAATGAAGGCTCGTGACCTGAATTCTTTCTGACAAGTATTATCAAGAAACTGTGGCTCATCCCATGGCAGTTTTCTAATTGTTTGCACAGTCCTTTGTGGAACTCAGTAGCCTGAACCTACAGGATGGATCATGAGCTCTAGGGAGACTTTCCTACAGATGGAGGTCAGACGCAGTGCTTTTAATCTTCAACATTTGTTTCATCTATACGGTATCACCAGGTATGAATACTGCAGAATGTTAGCTCTGTGCTTTGAGCTTTTGGGGTGGCACAGTGATACCGAGCACAGCTGGTCCTCAGCTCATTCCTTTTAGACAAAGATTCCACAGTGAAAGGTGCACATATGCAACACAATGAGGCAAAATATTTATACACTTTAAAATATTTATTTTTAAGAAGGGAAACAAAGGCAATTTGCTACGTAGGTACTTTGCGGGCCGAGGTGCCCCGGCGGTGGCGGCAGCGCTGGGGCTGTGCCGGGGCTGCCCGGGCCGGGCCCAGGCGGTGGCAGCGGCTGCGGCGGCCCCAGCGCAGGGCAGGGCTGAGCCCCTCAGCCACGGGCGGGCGGGCCAGAGCCCCGGGGAAAGCCTGGCCAAGGGAGGGCAAAACGCTGCCCGGCAGCCAGGGCCGAGCCGGGGGAACCGTGCCAGAAACAGCGCTGCCAGCCCCGAGGGGACAGCGGGAGCAGGGACGGGGCCGAGGAGAGGCCCGGCAGGGATGGCCCTGCGGCCCCAGCAGAGACCCCGACGGGGCAGGGGTTTCACTGCGGCTCCTGGGGATGTTTCAGGCTGGAGCACCGAAATGTGCGAGGAGGAAGGATCGGTAGGTTGACCGTAGTCCTCCCATTCCCCACCCCCTTGCACAACCCACGCAGTGGGGAAAGGAATAGTGAAGGTAAACCTAAGAAGAACGGGACATAGAGAGAAGATTTTTCACTCTTTTCTCACTGTCCGACTCTGTTTTTAACTAGAAACCAATGAAATTATTTTTCTAAAGTTGAGTGTGTTGTGTCCATAATGATAATTGTCTTTATCTCTCCCCACAAACTACCATCTTATTTCCTTCCCATACTGTGTAAGAATGAAAGTGAGAGAGCAGCTGGATGGGGATCTGGCATCTGCCCATGGTCTACCCAGCACAATTTTGTAGAACTTTGGTTAGTATGAATTCTTCATTAAAACATATGCTTGCAAGATGGTCTAGGTGGGAATAGGTGCGTCCAAGGTTAACCCCTCACCGTTACCTACAACTGTGGGCACATAGTGATTTTTCCTCAGACTAAGATGGAAAGAGGAGTCAGATCTAGTCAGTGGATGCTCAACAGAATGTCCTCAGAGAATTATACAAGGGCCTGAAGCTCCCAGAACAAGTCTTACTCTTAGAAAGATCTTTAAGAGCTTTCTTATTTATAACAGGACTTAGCAGAATCTGCTTGTTATATTTGTAATACTGCTAGGAAAACATAATCAAATATACACCAAAAGCATTTGCAAATTAATCACAGTAAAACTACTGGATATGAAGACTGTCATTACATAGGCAAATCTGTACTTTTGTGTTTCTGTCCTGCCTGCACACAAACATGCTATTTGCCAACCTTCAGTTATACTGTAGTTGGATGTTTTCAAGTGAGTTCTCAGTGAAAAAAACATTTTCTGTGCTAGTGCATCTTGTTTATCGTTAATCCTGACTGACTGTCACAAAACTTGTAGCATAAAATGAACATCTGTGTAGTGAAGTAATGCTGAACTGTGCAAGGCAAAAAGAGCCTACATAGGCTGTAAAGATGATGATGAAATTGTCCTTCCCTATAATGGGAACTAAATATGTTGAATTTTCCTGTCACTTTTCTGTGGATCATATCAATTTCCTTTAGCTGTGATTTTGTTATCCCACCTAGGTCAACTGTATGGCTTCCATTTTTGAAAGATATTACTATTTGAGTTCATCAGCAAATCTGTTGGAAATCTAAGCACAAGACTGTGTCTGTCCAGTTCTTACTCCATCACTCTCCAAAACAGACTGAAATCATAAATAAGAAGCTTTTTTTCCTAGGAAGCATTAATCTGCTACATAAATAAGGTAATTATAATAATTGAATATGGAGACATAATTATTAACTCTCTTCTCCATCTCCCCAAATCTCTCAGCTAAAGCTGAGTGATGTTACCCCTGACTCCTATGTACTAGTCTTCCTTTTTCTGCAAATAATACATTCAAAAAATACCTCCAAATAAGAACCATAGATTTATGAAGTGGTTGGGTTTGAAAGGGACCTTAAAAACCATCTACTTCCATTCCCACTTCCACAGACAGGAAACCTTCCAATCAGGTTGCTCAAAGCCTCACTCAGCCTGTCCTTGAACACTTCTAGGGATGAGACATCCACAGCTTCTCTGAGTAATGCATTCCAGTGTCTTGCCACCCTCATGGTAAAGTATTTCTTCCTCAATAGCATTGTCCATGTCCCTGAGGGAACACCGATTGTCACTGGTCTCCACCCGGGCATCGACCAGCTAGCTGCAACTTTTTAGGCATAATCATCCAGCCAATTCCTTATCCACTGCATGGTCCAGCCATCAAATCCTTGTCTCTCAGTTTAGAGACAGGGAAGTCTCAGCTGATGTATTCTTTCTGGATTTCAGTAAAGCCTTCCATACTGTCTCTCACAGTATCCTTCAGACAAGTGTCGTGCACACAGCTGGATGAACACATCACGTGATGGGTGAGCAGCTGGCTTGTGGGTTGGGCGGAAAGAGTTATAGTGAATGGGGTGACGTCAGATCTGTCACTAATGGAGCTCCACAGGGCTCCATTCTCAGCCCTGCGCTCTTCAACATCTTCATAAATGACTTGGACACAGGAGCCGTTGACTCCCTCGAGGGCAGGGAGGCCTTGCAGAGATATCTGGACAAACTAGAGAGCTGGGCAATCAACAACCATATGAAATGGTGACTCTGACTGGCCTGTAGCTCTCTTAGAATTAACATCTGACCTTGCATCTCTTTGAGAGATAAAAAGAAAATTAATATCAGGCCATTTCTCAAGGGTCTCTATGCATGTCTTACTGGATACAGCACAGTTATAAATTTCAAATCACACATTTGAATACTAATTCAAAATTCCAGTTCAAAATACTGGGCTAAATTAGTACAAGCTTTATAATAATAATATAATCTGAAGCAACATGTATGATTACATTTTCTTAAACATAAGAAGTCTCATACTGCTTTAAATCTATTTCCATGTGTTTATGCAACTTGTTTCAATGCCAGAGGCAGCTGAAAGCTAAGGAATCACTGATTTCTGAAAGTATCATCCTCACTTTTTTCCCTGGCAATGGAATTTTCAATCTTAGGTATTTCAGAAGGATCTTACTTTATATTTAAGGGTGGATAAACTTCAAAAAGTTGCAATTCCTGAAAATACTTTGTTGAGTTCAGTGGTACATTATAGTCTCTCCTTATACCCATTAAAACCAAACAAAACCAACCCAGAAAACAACCATTGTATTCATTATTTAATATAAATTATGTTTTTCCACTGTTCATAGAAATGGAAGAATAATTCAAAAGCAACCTAAAAATGCTTGGTTAGATTTTATATCATATGGAAGGGAGAATCATGCAATTGGTGAGATGTACTTACTTCTTCAAAGTATTTTTTGTTTCCTAAACTGAAAAAAAATTAACATAATTATTTCAGATCATGAGACAAAAGCATACTTCACTTCACTAGATTTTATCAGAAGACTGTGCAAATTAGTATCTGGTATGAAGAATCATGTTAACAGTTATTTTCTCCCCTCACATCTTTTCTGTTATTTTAAGTAGGGAATGTTTTATGCTGTTACCTCTCCAATTATATCTTGAATAAATTCAAAATGATTTGACAAATATATATCACCAATCTTGTTGCTCTGAAAGATCAAAAACATAATTTGTTTGCCTCTTATGGATAGTTGCTTTTGATTTTTAAAGACTTTCTTTCTAATCCAAAAAATGTCTTAGTCCAGGAGCTCTGAAAGGAAATATAAGGCTTTTTTACTGCCATTTATGCACTTTCCTATTCAAGGCTAGCTTATAACCAAAAGATATTGGCCAGACTGTTCACAGGAAAGCTTTCTCTGAAAAACTGGTTAGTGCTCTGCATCACCTTGTAGAATGATGCCATTTAACCTTATTTTGACACTCAGATGAAGAAAATGAAGTCTGTTCTTAATAGTCTATGAATAAGTTAAAACCCCTTGGACACAATAATCCCTGCATCAGGGAAAATAGAGGGATCAAATCTTTGTTAAAATTCAGAAGAAGATATTAGTGCATGTGCATTACATGAAAATATCTGTTTCAGCAAAAAAAAAAAAAAAAAAAAGAAGAAAATTTTTTNATAAAAAAATCTGTTTAGAAAAAAAAAAAAAAAAAAAAAAAGAAGTAAATT
Source organism: Picathartes gymnocephalus (assembly GCA_013390045.1). NCBI lineage: Eukaryota > Metazoa > Chordata > Aves > Passeriformes > Picathartidae > Picathartes > Picathartes gymnocephalus. Next base: position 28,510 of record WEKY01031043.1, read on the forward strand.
TTTTGAGTAATCTTCAGCAGCTTTTTCTAGGTATTGAAGACAAGCTTTCAGAGGACTGGTGTATGACACATGAAACTTTGATGTGTTAACTGTTTAAAAGGCAATACTGATAATTTCATTGCTCTTTTCATTAGTCTCCTTATTTCTATTATGTGTTTTCATTGAAATTAAATGAAAAAAGAGGGGAAATGAAGTTGATAGTCAGGAAGCAATGGTGCAGATGTTGGCACAGTACCAATTTATAACATCCGTAAAATGAAATTCTTGGTTCCAGTAAGACGACTCACATTTTCCTCTTTAAATAAGAACATACTTAACCTTTTAACTACAAAAGTTTGATTGATCTGAAGCTTTTTTGATTTTTTTATAACTTTGTAGTTATAATGAGATGTAAAATGGATTGTATGTCAAAAGTGGACCCAGATCATATTATCTTTCACATCATAAAGAGAACAGAAATTAGGTTTCTATGCAGAATAAAAACAAATGCATATAAATGTCAGAACCCAGTGACAAGAGAGCAAGTTAAGACAAAAGCGGTAGGTATAAATATTCTTCTTTGCTGTACTCCTAGAATGCCACACTGAAGATTCAACTGAAAAAAAAAACTCAACTGAGATTGACAACTGTCTCATAGCACCAAATAGTAAAATATTGTTTTGAAAAGTGAAATTATTTACCTGTCTGAAAGTATCTTACAACAACACAAACAAACAAACTGATGATCTTGTCTATCATCAAGACTTTTTCTTATCTCTACTACTGTTAAACATTTTTTTTCTGGTGGGGAAATATACACAGAACAGCTTTGCTTTAACTGAGGCTGGTTTCTTTCCACCTTTCAGGCACATCTAGATCTCATGTTCTAAAGCAAAATTTCATTTTGTTACTAATACATGTACAACAGACTCTGTTACAAGTGTTTCTAGGCATTAAAGACTTTTTTTTTTATCACAGCTTGATTTATTGAGCTACAAGATAGAAATAGGATGCTAAAATTCTAGGCTGTCTGATGACTTCCTTTATTCCATTATTGATAAAATCTTTCTTTCTCATGTGATGTTTGAACAGTTCTTAATTTGGCTTTGCATTTTAGAAAGCATATAAACCAATGGTGCGTAGCAAGAAGAAAATAATGGCCCAATGTTCCTGGCTGGCAAACAGTATCAATGATCTGTGATAAATTAAATTTTAAAACATGTTTATAGAGGAGGAACAGTATTCTGTCGAATTTGTTTATGACTGGAGAGGGGTTAAGGGAAATATAACTTTTAAATTCAGCCATGGATTTTGATTACTCTTATTTACTTACAGCACAAAATTTTAGTTCTCAGATGAAAAAGCAGGTTTTTCTGGAAAGCAGATGAAGAGCTTGTGGAATTAATGGGACATAAATGTACTGTTTTCTCCAGAATACTAATCAACTGATTTTTACATTAAACTCAAATGTCATTCTAAGGCATGTTGAATTTTATTCCAGAGAAGTTTTGGATTTTTTTTTACAGTCAGCCAATCTGTAGAGTGACATGGTACACAAAATACACGCAGGTGACTAGGTTATTTCAGACAAAGTACTCCATTCATGCAGATTTAAAGTGGTTTCCTTGTTTACTGGACAGACACCTTAAAAAAATCTCTTGCTTGTAGTGTGCGTATCTCCCAGTCAGTCTGCTCAGTTTTTGTGCTGAATTCTGCCACAGCCTGCTTGCTTGGAATGTGATTGTTTGCTCAAGTGCATACCATGAAGTAAAATGTCTGAAAATGGTGCCTGGTTAAGAGTTTAGACCTGCATGACATCTATAAATTGAGAGCCCTGGTGGCCAAACCTGTATGTATGCTAATAGAAGTACTGACACCCTGATCCAAACAAAATATACTTGTGCCTTTTACTTCCAGCAGTTTGAGTTTTAATTCATGCCTGCATAGTTCACACCCTAAATACCTCCCTAACTCTCTCAAATTCGGTCCCTATGCCCCTTTGCAGCTCAAATAAGTTCACATTGTAACACCTACAAAATTTAAAATCTCTATGAATGCACAAGAACCCCGAATTTAAAGATGTAATTTTAGATAAATAAAGGAAGTAACCTGCAAACTGAATGGTAGATTGCCACCCCATTGCTCTTCTATCCTCCATCCAATTTAACTTCTCTAAGCTGTTTCTGATTTTACATTCTTAACATGCTACTTCATATACACCTCCTTCCCTGGAATAAAAAATATAAACACTACCTCACCCACTGCTCATCATATTCATATGAGTCTTTCAGAGCAATTTGAGAGACCTCTGAGATGAGATCCCTTATATTGCTTCTCGTATAAATAACATAGTTACAGACTTAATGTCCTTATTAAGAATTTTGTTTTTACCTTTGAATTGAAATTGCTCATTGATCAACCTATAGCGAGTTTTCCGCTTTAGTAACCAGATCTCTTTCTGGAGTGGGTGCATTTAATTTTGAAATCTGTAGCAGTTGTGTAGTTACAGGGTGTCATCCCCTCCTACAACTGCATTGCCTTCATAAACGCTTAATTTCTTTCAATATCATAGTACGCATTGGCTTAATTTACTCCCTCAGATTCCTTACATTTTCTGTCTGGTTTAATAACCTTCTTTACTATCACCTGCAAACTTTGATCTCTCACTGTTTATCACATGTTCCTGATTAATGAACTAAACATAAATCAAAACTTTGTTAAGCTGCTATCATGGTATAAGCTACTATTAAGTCATATTCTTCTGTTTTTGCATGTGACAGAAATTGAAATGCATCCCACCTTATTCCTAATCTCCAGGGTTTTTTGGCAGTCTTTTTCAAAAATATATTGCATTTTGAATATTGTTTGAATATTTAATGGGAGAAGAACCATATAATATTAATGTTTTAATATTAAACAAAAAAATCTGTGTCACACATATGCAAAGGTGAACAAATATAACAGGAGCCAGTTAAAAGATAACGCACTTTATCAAACCTGATATGTGAAAATATAGATAAGTACTAACAGGTCAAATGCATCTTAGGACGATTTAATCAAACAGCTTAAAAAAACCAAAACACTGACTCTGCAACTCATTTTTCCTGACTCTGCAAGTTCTATAGGAATCCAAAGTAATTTACATAACAGTAGTGAAAGGTCTTTTTATAGTTTAATGAAAGAATTTTTACTGTGTTAAAACAGATTGACCAATCTCTCAACCACTGAGCAATTACATCAAGTACTGACAGGGTATTGAGGTCTCTCCAGTGCTCTGATAAATCAAATCAGCAAATAAGAACTATAATATGAAGCAAAAAAACTCCAAACCAAACAGAAAACCCAGAAAAACCCTCAACCCAAACCCAAAATATTTACTGTGAAATTCAGGATAAATCAGACCTACTTAGAGAAATGCACTGTAGCCATGCTGAAACTGTCAGGGTTTTTCCACTAAGCCAAATCAAAATTCTCCAAGCTGGTGGACGACAGATATTTAAATATTGCATAGTGATGCTAACTTTCATGTTGACATCTAAGCAAGAAAACTGATTGCGGATATTATTCTCCAAAGAAGTCTATTATCATGTTTTAAATAAAAACAAATCTTTGCCTTACAGCATTTCTGACTTTTGGCTATCCTTTTATCTTATGTTTGCTGTCTATAGGAACAACAAATACAACAAATTCACTGAAAGGAGGTTCATTTCAGAGAAGCTCATATCTTCAATGAATATATTCCTCATTGTTTCTACATTCCTGTGGAACAGCCAGAAGTAATTGCCACAAAAGTTGCAGTCATCCTCTCACTATAATATGATATTGAAAGACCATGCAGATATGCATCCGTTTTTTGATAATGGGATTCAAGTATGTCATACTTTGCAAAGTAAATTAACCAAGAAAAAGATAAAATAAAAAAGTCCCAAACCATTAATTCTGAATCAAGACGGCAACTGTTACATATCTTAGATTTAAGTGGACGAATTTCAGATCAGACTCTGTCAAGTTATTTCAGGTTTAAAAGCAATTCTAATGTTCACTTTGCATATATTTGTATTAATTTAAAAATAAAATTACTCTCTAGCAGGTTTTCAGCTTTCTTTAATCTTTGTTGGTTTTGCTTATCAACAACTATCATCTTTGATCATTCAACTATGTGATGTTTGCTGTCAGGTGTACTGTTTGTTTCCAAGGAAAGAACATGAAACTCACAGAATGAGCAGAAGCTTAATGTCAACAACTACATGTGACGTATAAAAAGCCAAAAGGTGAGAAATAACACTGTGGGGGATTTTCAGTGTAGCCAAATATGGGTAGGGCATTTTGAGCTCAGTATTGGATTTCACTGATAAATTCTGATATTGTTAGAAGATGATCTTGGTATGCACACACATGGCTTCTCTCATTTTTGTTTAATACTTTGTAAAAGTAATGACATGATACTAATAAAATACTAATAAAACTTCTGATTAAACAATAATTCCTAGTTTTCAACAGAAAAAAACCCCACCACCCTGAACTTTAAATACAGTTTATGAGACAGGTAAGCTACCAGCCTGCAAAAATCTAAGCGGTGTTTGGATTTCTTAAAGGGCCAAAGTACAGTATCTTATATTCAAGTTAATTAATTTAATTAAGATCACAGAGAAACTTCACTCAGAAGTGAACTCAAGCAGGCTTTTTTCTAAAGAAGACACCTCTTACAGTTTTCAGCACAGTTTGAGTTAGTTTGCTGAGAATCTGGTAATCTCCATGCCAGATCTGATGGCCCATATGTTGAAGATTTTGTTCAATACCAGGTGCTCATAAATGATTCAAAGAAAGACAAAGAACTTCCCTGTGCTTGGTAAACAAGAAGATAAAATTAGATTGTGACTAAACTTATACTAAAAGTTCCCTAATATGACATTAATCAAAATTTAGGTGTCAGCAAAGGTAGGAAGCAGTCTTTATCATCATGTTAGCTAAGTGGCAGGGGAACCTGCCTGGAAATGTAATCCAACCACACTGGAAATATCTTCCTTATGCTTGGAAACATGAAGATTTTATCTCTGCTTCCTGAGGGGATTTGTCTTATCTAAGGGTTTACCCTAGTAATATAAAGAATTAATCCTTTAATGCTACAGACTTTGTGTTAGTCATAGCTTGTAGCAGCGAGTGCTAGAAAATAATTAGTATTGTGTAAAGGAATTAATATTTAGCTTTTTTTATTAATTGCTTTCTATTTCATTAGTACTTTGGTAAATGTATCGTGCAACAGTTAGCAAGAATTCCAGTGTGTAAGCTACCCTTTATATAACAGCTCTCATTTTCAATAAGCTCCACTAGTTACTGGTATTCATAAGACTTTAAAAATGGAATTGGCAAGTCCATATAAATCCTTAAACATTTCATTAAGCATACTTAATTCTCATTGACTCTAGGCTGTTTTACTATAGGAATATTTTATCACATGACAAGGGGAAAATTCTTTGTTTTCTCCTATCTGAGAAGTATATTTAATGTCCAAATAAAGAACTGCTGGAGGATAACTGTGGCTCTACATTTTGAAATAGTTCATTCACAAGATCTGAAGTTGAAGTACTGTGCTCAAAACAGAATGTAATAAAACTGATTTTCTGGTATTGAGATTCATCTCCTTCTCAGTAGTTCAGTATCTACTCTGTATGAGTCTGCAACTGACAGAGCTGCTTCAATTTTTCAGTCCATAAAATGAAATTTGTGATTTTAAGACATGAATCTTATAACCTCTTTCAGACATTTTCTTTATATTAAGATCAATCATGCACTTTGAGCATCTCTTTCTTTTCACAGATTATAAGGTTTAGCTGCATAGTTCAGAAGTAAACACTTGATCCAGTGTGCCTGTCAACTTAAAGCTACCTCACAAGTTAAAGCTGCATGTGTGTGCTTAGCTGAAACCAGGACAGGTATAAAAGTTATTTTTATTGCAATCTCATCTGTACAAACATTTCACAAAATTACATCAAAGAGATATAGGCTCATTTCCAGTGAAGGATGAATCCATGTTCACAATACCTGCAAAATACACAATATGTTAATTAAATTTCTGAACATCCTATTGTGGTGGGTTGATGCTGGCCCAATACCAGGCAACCACCAAAGCCTCTCACTCACTCCTCTTTCACAGCTGGACAGAGGAGAGAAAATTTAATGGAGAGTTCATGGGTTGACATAAAGACTAGGAGAAATTGCTCATCAAATACCGTCACAGGCAAAACAGGCTCAACTTAGACATATGCATTGAATTTCTTAACACCAACAAAATCAGAGCAGGATAATGACAAGTAAAATAAGCCCTTAAAAACACCTTCTCTCCACCCCTCCCTCTTTCCCAGTCCTATCTCCCACCCCAGCAGTGCAGGCAAACAGGGACTGGGGTTTATGATCTGTTCCTCACCCGAGGTCTTCTGCTGCTCAGGGAGAGGAGCAGCACCATGGGATCCTTCCCACAAGAGACAGTTCTCCATGAACTTCTCTAATGTGGCTCCATCTCAAGAGCAGCAGCACCTGGAAACTTCTGCAATGTGAGTCACTCTTCCATGGGGTGCAGTCCTCTGAGGACAGGCTGCTCCAGCCTGGGAGCAAGGGCCCTTTCTCCACCGGGTCTCCTACTGGATCACAGCCTCCTCTAGGCATCCACCTGCTCTGGTGTGGAGTTCCTCCACGGGCTCCAGGTAGATCCCTGCATCCCCTGTGGACACCCGTGGGCTGCAGGGGCACAGCTACTTCACCATGGTCTGTACCCCAGGCTGCAGGAGAATCTCGACTCTGGTGCCTGGAGCACCTCCTCCCCATACTTCTTCACTGACTTTGGTGTCAGCAGATTTGTTCTCCTTATGTGTTCTCACTCAGCTCTTCTCTGGCCACAATTAAAACTGGAGAACAACTTTTTGTTTTGATTTCTACTTAAATTTCTTACCACAGAGACGTTGCCACCATTCCTAATTGGCCCAGCCTTGGCCAGGTGCACATACATCTTTGGAGCCATCAGGGATTGGATCTGCAGGACATGGAAGAAGCTTCTAGGAGCTTCTCACAGAAGCCACCCCTGTAGCTCCTCCCACCACTACCAAAACTAGGCCAGGCAAAACCAATACACCTGTATTCAACTTTGCTTATTTTTAAACAGTATGAGAAGACATTTGTAAAATTCTGACACTTAAAATTTATAAAATTATAGCACCACTGACAGAAGTTGATGACTCTTACATGATACATTCTGTTACAGGATGCTTTCTCAATACAGAGCTTGTAACAGAAGCATATTGTGTATGTCACTTCAAATCCTCAGTCAGCCAGGCTTAATTGATGTCGGAGAAACAGTACAGTACCTTAAAATCGTTATAGTAGCTGATGTCTCTGGTGCCAATGTCTGATATCTACAACTTCCATAACACAGTGACTTTGCAGACATGACTTTAACGTACTCCTGTGGGCTTTGAAAAAGCACAGAACAAAAGGATTGATAGTCTGAAGGAGAGAAAATTCAAATGTTTTCTTAATATTCTCATAGCATAAAATATGATAGATTGTAGGAGCTATGAGTTGATGTAATCAACACCAAGCAGTAGAAAAACAAGAAAATATAGCCAGGCTCCATATTACAATGCCCATGACAAATATTTTGACAATACCTATCACTAATAATATTCTCTAAGCTGAAGTGGAATAAACTAATAAGGTTATTATATCAGAAAAAGAAAGTTGTGAAGGCTGAACATCTGTATGTAATAATGAACATTCTTTAACTAGAAACAAAGCCAAAGGAAATACCAACTGTTGCACTGAAAATTGGTGAGATTCACTCTTGATTTACTAACAGCTGGAATCTCTAATTATCTTAATATAATGAGGCTCTTTAATCTTAACTAAAGTATGTTTCAAAAATCTATCCAAAGATTTTTCTTCATCAGAAAAATGCAGTTAAACATAATCTGTCAACAGTGTGTACAGTCTGATTAAATTCTCTTTTTGGCTCCAGCCACTTTTTTTTCACCTGTTGAGGTGACCTAAATATTCCTGCACTGCAAATTTAATTTAGAGCGCAGCTAAAAAAATGCCATTTATTTTATAAATTTTATTTAAAGATATGGGATTTTTTTAAAAAGGAAACCCAAAACAAATAGATCCCCCCCTCCAACCAAAAAACCAACATAGCAAGTACACAATTTAGCATTTGTATTTTTCCATTGAGTTACTGCAATTGCACACATAAAAGACAGGAAAGGCTTCTGAAAAGCCATTTTCAACACAAACAATAGGCATCTTAAGGATATCCAAGCTCCTCATTTTGAGAATATGCATTCTGTAATGCTATCTCCTATTAAGACTGCAGTAATTGTCTGTATACTTACAGTTGCCATACTGGAGAGTTTTCCTTGTCAGAACAACTTCTAAAGGAAGTAGACTTTTCTCAGATATTAGTGTTTTTGTACAACAATAGGTCCAAACAGAACATGGTATTTCCATTTAAGAAATAAGCAGAAACATAAATTACATTGGGGAAAAAACAAACAAAGAAACAAACAAACCAAAACCCAGAACCAAACCCAAGATGGAATCCAGAAGGAGAAATGGGTTTCAGTTCTAACATTCTTCATGTCTGAAAATTTGGAGGTCATAACCCTAAATCTTTGAAATGCATTATGAAAAGATGAAAGAGCTGAATATTCCTCTTAGTTTCTCTAGATTTAAATATCCTTGTTACATTTGTTGAACTCATTTTGAAGTTATCCTTACTTTAGCTGTCACTAGGATTTCTTTTTAAAACAATGGTGTTATAAAGCAGAAGTGGCTAAACAAGATTTGAGAGATGTTTTATAAAACTGTTTGAAGAGTCAATTGAGGGGATATATGAGTCAATCCTATCTTAATTTTTGCTAATTCCTTCAGAAAACTTTTAAGAAAAGGAGGTCGGGACATCTTAAAAAATCCATTCTTAAACAGACTATGCAGATCCAGGTGCTGACTGATTAGTACAGTTTTTATTTAACTGGTTTAATACAGATGTCGGGCTGATAGATCTGTACTTTATCATTCTAGAATTTTTTTTTTTTTTTTTTTTAAAGTCAGTGCTACTTTTTCTACCCTAGCTTGGTAGCAAGGAAATGATAAACTCCTGCTTAAAAATACTATTAGTCATTTATCTGCTCTATCCCTAAGTTCTGTTAGAAAGTAAATGCCAGTCCTGCTGACTTGTGAGTGTTCATGCTATCAACTTCTTCCATATCCCCCTCAATTTCAGACTTATCCTCTGCTGAGCCATCTGCAATGATGAGTTCTAGCATGTGTATTGCTGTCATTTTTTCATAGTGTAACCTCTTGAACAATTTCAGCTTTTCTGTACAGGTTTTGCCTTCTCTAAGCAGTGTTTAACAACCTGATCTGAAACTAGATGAGCAGACTTGCTAAATGTGTTTTTTATTTTCCTGCCTGAAGAAGATATTGCTGTTTATGTTGATTCATATGTCAATTGCTTTTCTAAGTCTTTTGGATTAATTTAATTTAATTTTTTTTTTTTTTTTTTGCCAAGGTTCTTCATATTTTCTGCTTTCTTTCTGAAAAAGCTCTCTTCAGCTTTTTAGAGATAGTTTCTCATGTCTAATGACTTATCTTTTGTCTAAACCACCTTTTTCTTGTATTCATTAGTGCTGCACTTTTTGGAAGGTATCCTCCAGTAATGGCCATAAAACCTATAAGGATTTAATCCCCTTAGCTTTTCTCTTCAGTTTCTTCCTTAAAAGTGTCTTTATTTTTACATGGGCTACTTTTCAATGGACCTACTGGCTTTTGTAAGTCCTGTGAGGGTGTTAATATGATGAAAATCATTGTTAAACATTTACTCTTCATCAATAAAATCTTTACCCAGACACTGGATACTGCTTAGCACCAATCACAGATCACACCTCCTCTTGCAGGCTCCCTGTGCAGCTATTCTATGAAAGAAATAATCAGCACATATAAAACTTTTTCCACTGTATCACATCCTGGCATTATGTTTGGCCCATGTACATGGCAGAGGAAGAGCGAAGGGGAGAAAGTGGAGTCTCCCACCATGCCTTAATTTCTCTTTCTGCCCCTTTATATAGCCTTGGCATATGATGGTAAATGACTGTCTGAAGACTCACTGCATACAGAATCTACTTGCTAGGATGGTTATTTTATTTGATTTTAGCTGTCTTCAACTTACACTACTAATTTGTGACCAAAATGGCTCACTGTGAATTTTTTGTATTTCAGTGTGAAAATGACAGACCATGGTCCTTCCACAAGTCTGCTGTTTAATAGTATGTCAGAGACATCATGTATAGATAGATATTTCAGTCCCTTCATCTTGTTTCTTTGTCAAATTTCTCTCTGAAAATTAGGTGATACACTAAGTAAATGCTAAACGGAATGTAAACCAGATTATTTTCATATATTGGACATGGCAAGGGTACTGCCTAGGACATTTTACATATTGTTAATGATGAAGTTGTGGTTTTAAATGTCAAGAATGACAAATCAGGTTACCTTTTGAACTGTAATATTTGGGAAGAAACCAAACCATGAAACCTGGAAAAAGAGATTTTATTATTAATGTCTTTTTCTCTTTTATGATTCCTTTACTTTTTATTTTAGGGTTATTTTTGCAGATGACAGTCATCAGCTGTTACTTCTACAAATCACAGTCTGACATGGTCTTTTTCTTTGCATTTCTTACCTGCCTATAATGCATTTTCCAGACAACTGAGCAGTAAAATGTGGCTTAGTTCTCTGCTAGTGTACTGTATGTACGTAAGGCTTCAAGATAGGCTTTGACTGAAATTCTTTGAAAATAAACTTAATTTTGAATTCTATTTTTTAAGCTTTTAACCAGAAGTTACAATTGTATTAAAAATGTAGGTGTTTTAAACTTTTAGAGAATAATGTCAATACTTTTCATTTGAACAGCAAAAGCCTTTCTTGCTCTGTAAAGTGAAAGGATTTTGGTTTCAAGAAATGCGAAAGCTTATTCAGAATTATCAGTACTTTTGTTTTAGGGAAAGATGCAGGACATGGCACGACTCAGCAAGAATATGATAATATAGATCAGCTATTAAACTATTATTATGTGATCATAAGAGTGACAAAAAGGTTACATTAATTTAGATTTTTAGTTCTAATGATATATTTCTAATGTCTATACTCTGTTTTGGATTTCTGTGCTAGTTAGAGTGAAATTTACATTTCAGAAAATGGGAATTCTGTCAATCAAAGCACTGAAGAGGAAAAAAAAAAGATTTTAAGTTTGAAGTTACAGCTATTCAAATTTTTCTCCTTCTGCCCATTATTAGAAATGTGCCCAGGTTATTAGAAGTTTACTGCATAAAGGAACCTCCCAATAGGAACTTGACTATTTGGAAGGTGGACAAAACGACATCAATATATTCTAACTAAATGCCTTTTTCAGCAAATAAAATCACTTCTATATCTGTTTCTATAATTATTTTCTGAGAACCTTCGTAAGCAGATGGACACTGTCTCCAAAAACATGGCCTAAAAACTGTCCTCTGCATTTTGTTTCTGCTATTTTCCAAAAAAGTGTTCTGGAATTTATCTTAACATAATTCTCCTACTATACTACAGCTGCTGAAATATGGTCTTAACTTGTTATCAGCCTAGAAAACCTTTTTCATATTTTAAGTTTTGGAGATTATACTTCAGTTGTGAAAATATGAACTGTTTCATATACAGCTCACCTCCCAAGCAAACTACCTAAAAAGGAACTATACATGCATACATGCACAATGAATAAATGAATCCTTGGTGTTTTTCTTCAGAATACAGTATAACAAACACATCAGTTCCCTTATTTTCCTTCTCTTCCACCTGAAAATATTAAACACAATATTATTCTCAATGTGTGGACAAATGTCACCACACAGAAACCAGTTATTCTATTAGCTTTCCTAGCAATTTGAAATTGTTCATCTGGAAAACCTATTTTCATAAAGGCAATAATTTTTTATCATTGATTTTTATCATTGATACTATTTATTAGAGATTCAAACCCCACACATTAGAAAGAAGATGTGATGATTTTTTAACAGCTTGAACACTCAGCTAAGGCTGAGTCTTGAGGATTACAGCAGACTCTAATTTATACCAGGCAGGCTCACAAGCTTAAGATACAAACATTTCATGATGCTGATTTCCATTGCAGTGGTAATTATTTCCAATTCTAATTAGCAGGTAATACCCCACGGATTAATTGCTCTTTCCATGTATTTCCTTCTTTTCTTCTTTTCCTAGTATTCTTTGTCTAATTGTGCAGGAATATTTACTAAGTACCTACTGAGTACTACCTATTCTGCTACATTATCCACAAGTATCAACACAGGAACAAGGACCCAGGCATCAAGGTACAAAGAGAAACAGCAGAAGATGGAGAAACAGCAGAAGATGAAGAAACAGTGATTATTAGAGGTAGCACATGCACACACATGCATGTGATGGTTTTGGGTGGGGTAGAGTTAACTATCTTCACAGTGGCTGGTGTGGGGCTGTGTTTTGTGCTGAACACAGGGTTGGTAACACAGAGATATTTTTATTATCGCTGGGCAGGGCTTACACAGAACCAATGCCTTTTCTGCTTTTTGCACTGCCCTGCTGGTGAGGACTTTTTGGGTGCTTAGGAGGTGGGAGGAGACACAGCCAGGACAGGTGACCCAAACTGACCAAAGGGATATTCCAGACTGTGTGAACTCATGCTCAGTATATAAAGTGGGGGGAAGTAGGTGGAAGTGGGGGGACATTTGGAGTGACAGTGTTCGTCTTCCCAAGTCACTGTTACACATGGTGGGCCCTTTCTCTCCTGGAGGTGGCCGAACCCGCCTGCCCTTGGGAAGCAGTGAATTAATTCCTTGTTTTGCCTTGCTTGTGTGCATGACTTGCTTTCCCTTTGAAACTGTCTTTATCTCAACCCTTGAGTTCTCCAACTTTACCCTTCTGATCTCTTTTCAATCCTACTGATGGGGGAGTGAGTGAGCATGGGTCTTGGTTGCTGGCTGCAGTTAAACCACAACAATTCATTACACCCCATCCAAAGAAAACAGTAGATTTCAGTTTAATCCTTCTACTGTGGTTACCTACAGTAAATTATAATTCTGCGTGGTTCAAACCACTGTGCTGTTAGATGCTGCTGTGTTTGCAACTGCAAGGTTCTTGCCCGAGATCTGGTTATCCTACTTCAAAATGATACATCCTTATGTCAGAATGTAAGGGAGAATTCTTTCAGATCCAAATAGAAACAGGGAAGAATATAATGGTAAACAAAATCAATGACTTAGAAAAAGTAGTTCTAAAATACTCAGCACATATAACCTCTTGTCCTTCTTCATCTGAAGAAATAAGATACCTTGCAGGAAAATGTATCCTGAGAACTGGAACTGAATTGTAAACAAACTGCTGTGTGTTAAAAATGTAACACTTATAACCAGAGTGAGCAGGAAAAAAGCCACTTTATATGTAAATTTCTGTGCTACTCATGAAATCAAAATCCTGGTATACACTCGGCAACATAATTATGCAGTGCATAGGCAGGTACACACAGACAGACATGACTACATCAGAATGGTCTGCCTTAATGGCATATATACATTGGTAGAAACCCATAAAAGAATGTTGGAAAGATATCTGGAGTTACTAGGTGATGGTTTTTCTTGACAGGCTAATATGCAATGCTCTTAGTAGAAACTGAGCATTGCTGAAAACAAGAAAAAAATCTTCAGTTTCTTTTATGCAGAGTAAATCTAAAGAAAAATAGTGCATTTTGGCAGCCCCCAAAACTTAGATATCCCTTCAGGAAATGCAAGTATAGATACATGCCTTTCACTTAAATTTTGTTTTGTTGAGATAAATTATTTAATTTTTTAAAATCTTAATTATTGTATGATCACACTGCTGTAGTTAAGATTATGTCAGCACCTCAGCTGTGAAAATATTTTCAAGGGACTTCAACTTGCCTGAAAAATTACTCAGAACTTCAGCGTGTCATATAAAGAAACTCAGACTGGATAAGAACACTCTTTTATGATTAAGTCTTCTTTTGCATTAAATATAAGGTTTTTAAAAAAGTTGGGTGTTATTTTTAGATCTAAAGGAGACATATATTACTCATTGACAAGTCTCTGTTTTATATATTTCCTTGCCAAACTTCAGCTACATTGATTCTTATATTCAAAAAAAGCCCAAATTTTTCCAAAAGAATGAAGTTTGCCATATAGACCAGTCTTTTCCTCTAAATTGAGTCAGTAACTTCAAAGTGTCTATGTAGAATCAAAACATGATTTCCTTAATTTCTGGTGAAAATATCACCAAAGTGAAGCAGAAGGAAAAATAATGCTCATAGATTTTATTTTTTCACCTTTATGCTGATTAATTCCATCCAAAAGAAAATTCCTATGTTACATCACTGAAGGCAGAATCAAGCCCAGGTCATTAATAAAAACTCTATGCTGTCCCATTAAAAGAAAAGAAGCACCAAAACCCCACAGCTGCATAATGCATTGCCCACACTATTGCTGTTTCTTTGACAAGTGGCCATCCTCAACGGAAATCTTCATCCTTAGAAGTGTTACTTTTAACCATTGCATTTTGCCATTCTATTTCATGTGGAAATTTAATATCCATTTTCCAAAACTTAACAGCAGGAAACAATTGCTGTCAATTGCAATTTGTAATATGCGTAGCCCTGTGTCAATAATGCTGGCTACAACACTCAGCTCACTGGCAAAGATTTCTATTTATAATAAAATGAATTCTCCACATTTATAATAAAATGAATACTCCACTCTGAGTAGTCTTGCTTAAAGAATACACTTCACAACCCAAGGTGTTCAATTAATAAACTCCCAACCACGTAGTCTGTAAGACCCCAACAAATTGTTCATTATCCATCAGTGCCAAGTGATTCTGGAGGACAACAGTATAAGGATGGCTCAAATAATGACAGGAAAACTGCTCTGACAGCAGGGTAGGGCTGATTTAATAGGGAATTTAAATATGGGCACTGTTAAATTAAGGAAAAAAATGACAAAAAATATTCATAGTAATTATGAAATCAAGACCTAAAAAACCCCCCAAACTTTAAGATTAATTTCTTTAGGAAATAAAGCTATACACTATGGAGATATCAATAACTAAACTTTATGATAAGAGAAGTGTTTCTGAAAAGCAGTTAAAAGGTAGATTACTAGCCAAAAATAACTACCATAAAAATATGTCAAAGAAAAGCAGGAATCACATTGAAGTAATCCATCCAGGACACTTCTGTACAGAAATCAGTTATTTAGTGTTCTGCCAATTTGAAGAAACACCTGTCTTATCAAACTTGCAGTAGCAAAAATTCAGTTGAAGAAATCATATTTCAAAGTGCACATACTATCTTTCTCAGAAGTAAAAATTTTAGAACAGCTAGGATGCAAAAATATACTTTTTAGAGATTATGGAACTTCAGTGAGATGTAGTTATCACAGACCAGGATTCAGTTATATAAATCTTTTAGACTTCGGTGAAGCTGGAAATATGCCTGGTCTATTGAATTTCAGGATGCAGTCATTTATTAACATAGGCTTCACAAAAAATGGGTTGGCTGGGGTTTGTTTTTCAGGTGTGAAATTTTGAGATAATTTACTCTAAATCCAAACTTACTTCAAAATGCAAGGACATCTGTTACTGTTTAACTTCCCTACAGTTCAGGTCATGATCACCATTTTTAGTCTGGTTTTTTTGTTTCCTTGTTTATATTCAACAGTAACAAACAAAGATTATGATGGCAGATTTCTCTTGTAATTTTAAAAGTATTTTATACCTAAACCAGAGATTTTTACTGCATTTGGAAACAACCCAGAAGTTAGGAATGTTTAATTCTCTAGCACATATGCCTTTTAAAAAACACGAAATTTCAGGAAAAAAGTAGCTTTTATTAAAAATAGCAGACAGAAATTTTGCCACTTAAATGCACTTCTAGAAAAAAGGAAGATGAAGTATTGAATATGGACTTTCATATACACAAAAATGCATTTCTCAGTATGAAATAGATGTTTGAAATTGGTGATACAGTTGTTTGTCCAAGATTCTGCACTGCTAGTTTAACTGTCTGGTGGCAGTGATATAGTGTTCTATGGAGTAGAACTGGCTTACAGGCATTGACTGAGGGGGTCAATATTTACTTTTCTTCCAGTAAGACACAGGAAGACAAAGGTCAATGTTCTTCTCGTGAGACACAAAAGCTAGATATTCCTTTGGGTAATTGCTATACTTACATATATTATTGAAATAGACACATGTTGTCACATTCTTACATTGTTATATATCTAGAAATAAAAAGGTTATCATCCCTTACAAACAATATTTTTGGAATTGCTTTCTTTTGAAACTAACATTTAACAATGAGATGAAATCCGGGGGAAAAGAAAAGAAAAGAAAAGAAAAGAAAAGAAAAGAAAAGAAAAGAAAAGAAAAGAAAAGAAAAGAAAAGAAAAGAAAAGAAAAGAAAAGAAAAGAAAAGAAAAGAAAAGGAAAAGAAAAGAAAAGAAAAGAAAAGAAAAGAAAAGAAAAGAAAAGAGAAAAGAAAAAAGAAAAGAAAAGAAAAGAGAAAAGAAACCAAAAACCCACAACCCTTTCCTCTCAAAACTTTTATTTGGAACAGTATTGGAATACTGCTGCAAGCAATTCTATGTCTACATCTGGCTGACTATTACAGTTAAATAATTGTTTAGATAATCTTTAAGAGTGGTGTGTTCTAGCCAAGCTGAAACAAGTAACTGCCATGCAATTTTCTTAGTCTTTGGGCACTTGTATTTAAAACTTTGCATTTAAAGTGAGTTTTTTAATGGTTTTGTTTATCTGTTTTCCCGCTCTCTTCATAGAATCTCTTCTCACATTTTTCTTCTGGAAAGCCCATGTTTTGGCTCCATGTCTTTTGCAGCATCTAGACAGTGTTGTAGAAAAGGTTTTACCTTTTAGGCCAACCAGTCATTACTTCTCAGTTCCACTTTCTGTGAATAAAACACCCATAGCTGGTGCACAGAAGGGCACCATTTCCTTTTATTATGACTGTCATGGAATTCATATGTTCCATGGCTCCCAAAGAACAGGACAACTGGAGAAGATCACTGGACTGTGGAAAGTGCTCAGTGTCACAACTGATGTTTATATGGTCCTTTTAATTGTTCAGCAAGTCATATTTCTCGAACCTTAGAAATGCTTGTATAGCTGACTAGTGGCTCAAAACCAGGCAGATACTTAAACAGGGTATTATTTTCCTTACACAGTTTTCCACTGGAAAACAAAAATATATGGGGTTAGTCATGTTGTGCAGGATGATTTCAAAAAGAGGATGTAATAGATCTTCAAAAAATTCAGATTTGAAAGCAGGCTATCTGCCAATTAAGCCAGCATCATCAGATGCCATGCTTAAGGTCTGCTATTTCCTGCAGAAACGTGGATTAGGGTTGAGAAAGCCATTAACTAAGTAAATTATAGCGATTTCTTCATTTTCAAGTGTATTGCTTAGTGCAAAAAGGTAAAATAAGTAATTTGGCTTACTAAATAATGATTAAAACCACTATCAATCCAAATAGCATTTCCTCCATAACTTATTGTTGATGAGCATTGAAAGATTACTGGGGGGAAAAGTCACTCAATAAAGCTTAAACATGATCTGATTATCATTTGATTGTTTAAAAAAAAGTCAAGTATGGTGGAGAAGATTTTTTGTAATTGGATTTTTTTTTTCTAAAAGCATCTGATGTTTTGGATGCGGAGTGATTGCACTCAAAAAAATCAATTATGGAAATTATCCCTAGATTATAAACTAACATGTTATTAATTCACAATTAAAATACAGAAGGGAAATAAGTTTATCAATGAAGTATCTCTGAATCTTTCAACTGATGGAAATTACTACAGATACTTGAAACATTTCTTAGGTTGGATAATTGTGTTTGCAATGCATCAGGGAAGATACAATCCCAAAGTGTATACCCATTCACTTACTGAGACTTTTTAAAAACTCAGTTAAGGCCTCTGTAAAGTTTTAATTTTTCATTTTCAGACAAAAACGTTACAGACTATATTTCTAAGGATGTTGCTGCAATCTTCACTAAGATCTGACACGAAAAATGGAAGAACTGATCATACAGACTAATTTTATATATCCCAGTATTTATATTTCCACTTGCAAACATCTCTCCTAAAGCATCAGTCATGTGATAAACCATAGTATTGTGGTTCAATTTGTTGATTATATACAAGAATCATTGGCCAGGTTTATTTCAAAATTATGACAATTACATAGTGCAAGTTATGTAGACATGAGGGTTTATGTGCCTAAGGAACAACTGTCATTACGATTTCATTGTATGCATTGCAAAAAACTATTTTCCCTCAAATGGTGTGAAATATTAAAAAAATAATTAATTTTCCTTTACTTCATTTTATTTCCATGTGGACTCCAAATATAAATACTTGGACTTAAATCTCAAAAGTTTATACATAGATACATACTTTTTACAGAGATAAGCTGTTCCACTGAAATCAGTTAGGGTGTTCACACATGTATAATGAACTTGGTACATAGCATGTGGCATCACCTACCAATATGCAAAGGGAAAAAGATGTACAGATAAACAGTGAAAAGGAAAATTATTAATGTGCAAAAGAGGAAAATTATTAATGTGCAAAAGTATTTCACATTACGTAACTTCTATTACAAATAAGGACACAACTAAAATTAGGGACACTTAGAGTGCGAGAGATTTGCATCACCATGCATAAAAAATCAAACAAGGCAGGCAGGAAACTGAAATGGCTGAACAAGGACCTGCTGCTCAAACTGAGAAGAAAAAAATGCATGTCAGTGGAAGCAGGGGCAGGTTATCTGTGAGAAATACAAGAATACAGTCTGGATGTGTAGGAATGGGATCTGGGAAGCCAAGACACAGACGGAATGGAACTTGGCAATGGATATGAAGAATAACAAGAAGGGATT
>WEKY01031044.1:0-27309 GCA_013390045.1 Picathartes gymnocephalus
ATATTTATAATAATAATGAAAAAAAATATATGCACATAGAGCCATAAAGGATGCCAGAGTGATTGATTCAGCTATGCAATTTTGAAGCAAGGCTCTAGGACAGCTGGTGGGTTTTGCTTCATATTTGTGCATATTTAGAATCCATATTTATGGATTCTAAAGACAAATTTGATGTTGCTCTCAGTTAGAGGTAGTTTTAATGATGTATTGGAAAATAATTACCCTATTTGAAAAAAAAAAATGGCTGTTGTGTGAGTTAGGAGGTGCAAAGAAACTGATGACCACTGGCAGTGCTGTCTGTTGATCCATTATCACAAACAGAGTGTGTGATTTTGGTTGCCTCTTTTCATGGAAGATGTCAGTAGAAGAAAAGGCTAGGAGAAGGAGTACAAAAACAGATTATATTTGGGAGGAAACTTAAATGGCTCAGATAGGTTAATTAAAACATGAGAAGGTTTTTTCCTTATCAGGAAAGGCTTTTAAGTTAAAGATAGTTGCAGCACATAGAGAAATGAAAATAAAATAACATTAATTTGTTTAGATTTAAAATGGGAAATAGTTCTAAAAGTATTCCATTTAAACATTGGGGTAAGAAGATGGATCTCCTTATCACATAATTCCATTCATAGATGTGCTGAATTACACACAATTGTGTTTAGCTGATGTAAGGGGGAGCAGACCACAAGGGAGTGTCTTCACAAGTCTATGCTCCCTTTCAATATCTGCTGCTGATCAAAAAAAAAGTGAAATTTTGAACTTGTGAATATCTATTAAAAAGTTAAGACTAATGTGTGGGAGTTTCAGAACAAAAATACTGCCACTGTATTTCTGACTCAGTCTTTTCTTGCTACATTTGTGGAAT
The DNA here is from genome assembly GCA_013390045.1 of Picathartes gymnocephalus. Taxonomy (NCBI): domain Eukaryota; kingdom Metazoa; phylum Chordata; class Aves; order Passeriformes; family Picathartidae; genus Picathartes; species Picathartes gymnocephalus. Next base: position 863 of record WEKY01031044.1, read on the forward strand.
CATAAACATTATTCTTTTTCTTTTGAAATAAACATTTTTCTGTGTGCTGTATTGCATGTACTCAATAGCTGCCCTTTGGAAGCTTATACCCATGAGGGTATAAGATCTGGACTTCAAGCTTATCAGATTACAATGATGTCAGTGTTTTTAGTTTAAAAAAAATATTTTTTTTGTAAGCAGCTAGTACAGAGATATTCTTCATATATAATGTATATATAATATTATACATTTGCTGCCTTTTCTATGACCTATCATGAACAAGAAATGCTTTGGCTCAAGTGGATTTTGGTGGGCTGTTTTTTTGGAGGGTGGAGGGCCCTTGAGACATATTTCCTCTAAAAGTTAAATATGTAGATGGCATCTGATGAAATCAGTATTGTTATTTCTGCCAACTTCTTTTTTTTTTTTTTCATTCTTCAAGCCCAATAATAACTCACTGAGTCTTGGTGTGGTTTGTATGTTTTAATTAAAGTTAATTTCATTTGGAGCTGGATTTATTGCTGAACAACTAATTCCTTAACACTGGCTGGAGACCTTGACAATAAAAGAAATTAACTATACTGCCTTCCTGCATTCCAGAACTGGTGCCCAGTGTTTTGGAAGGCATGATGCCAAAAACTTATATAATTTTTTTTTTCCTCAGCTTTTCATGGAGGAACCCCAGCTGTGTCTTCTCAAGGGTGATAGTTGCCGGGGGTTTATTTCAGGCTCTGATCATAACTGAAGACTTAAATATACTCTGAGCTGACTAACTGGAGCTAATAGTTTTATTAAGGGGTAAAGCTGCCTTGTAAATATACATTTGGCTTACAAATAACATGTGTAGATGAAATCAAGTAAGCACATTTGGAAACAGAGCCAGAAAAACCTCCTACAGAAAGCATTGCAGAATCCATGCCATTCATGATTTGTGGAAGAGTGTCCAGTTGGACTCTGTTATAGTTCTCCCATGCAAAGAATAATGATGTAAGCTGAATATGAAATTTAACATGTTAGTGAGTAAATGTGGGACAATGTTTCACACTTTACAACTTTCCAGTGGAAGAGCAAGGCACTTAAGCTGCTGTGCATGCAGTATTTTATTTCTAATGTCTATAAAAATTCTTCCAAGTTACACATGTGCAGACCTATCTAACAGACTGCTAGAAATGTGAATTCAGCTTCTGGGTGACCTCTGACTCACCTGGAGTCTCATGTCCGGGTACACTCTGGTGCACATAGGTTGTATGACCAGATGAGCTGAGTGGATCTCTGTGCCTTGGGGTGCCTGAGCACCATGGACAGAGACTGAGAAACCCAGGAAATGTTGCTTCTTGAAGGAAGAAATGGCACCACATATAATCTTCCGGATCAGAAAACTGGTAGCGTTCAGATCCTTGGCCACCAATTGGCCAAAATTGATGCCCTTTTCATGGATTTCAGAAAGTCCAACTCATCTGGATTAAGGCCTGTAATCACTTATGAGAGGTTTTTATTCTCCACAGCATTGATGCTTCTCAAAAGATTACGTCATAGTTACCTGCTTGCCAGAAGCTTCTTGTAGCTTCATTCTCTGTTTATTCTTACTGAAATATTCTTACTGAAATACAGAGAAATTTACCTATAATCCACTTCCAAAATCTTTCTTTGTTTCTGGAGGTGGCTGGTACTATGGCTGACCAGTGGATAACAGCTCATAGAACTCACTGTAAAACAGTTTATAAAATATTTGTGGTGTTCAGATATTGTGTCAAATTCATCCTGAAAATGTCTTAACCTTTCATCTCAGGTTGTCTGTCAAGATAGCTTTTTTGAGGAGGTCTATTAAAAGAAAAGAAAACACTAGAAATTTTTAACGTTCTGTTTTGTATGTATCTAAACTCTATTATGGACAGAAGAGTCAAGCTGTCATGAAGAGTGAAATCATAAGTGGGGCATGCCATCCACTTGTTTCTCGTACCATAATGCTTGCATACTTTTCTTTTGAACATTAAGACACAAATGTCAGTATCTGTAGACCTGTAAAGTGGCAGAATAGAACAATGTTTGCTCAAGTCTACCTCGATGCGGTTGTCAGATGGCACATTGGGAGAGCTGCATTTCAGAATCTGTGAAATACTGAGAATTCAGGCACTATGGCTAACACAGCTGAGGTGCTTAACTCTCACCAAGCTGAAGGAGACAGGAACTCTACTGAAGCATCCTTCAAAAGAGAAGGCAGTTGCCAGATTGACATTGTGTGGTCTCTGAAAGATTTATGGTTCATTTTTGAGGATCTGTCCTTCCATTTTGTCTTTACATTCTTCATTTGCCTCAGGCTTTGAATGAAAGAAGAACCAAGGAGTGATTTTAAATTCTTGGTACTTTGTCACTAAATAAGTCAGACAGAAGGTACAATCCACTTGTGTAGCCGCAGCAAAGGGGACCATTAAGTAACAGAGGTCTTGCAAGCATGAGGCAAATGTGCATTGAGAGAACTGATACAGAGCTTCCCAGTTTTTGGAGGCTGATGACATTATTTCCAAAGGATTATTTTGTGTTAAGAGCTTCTATGAAGCTATTGTTGAAGAACCCTCCAGAACCGTAGGTTTGTGTAGGAAAACTGTTATGAAATATAATGTTAATTTTTTTCCTGTGGTGGGTTGTTTTTTTTCTTCAATAGAATTTAGGTGTCCTGGAATTAGAAATTAAACCCTGGGATATGAGTCATTGGTTGTCTGATTTGTTAGTTCTCCAAGAAGTTCTCTCATTAAATATGTATCAATTCTACATTTTAGGGCATCCTCAGAAAATACCTTTCTTACTACATAATTCAGCTTTGTAAACAAATGGAGAAATTGTATTTTTCTGAAGCATCAGAGAGTGCCCACAACTGCAGATAGCATTTTTGAGTGGGATAAGATGAATTAGTGTCATTTAGAGTTCTATAAGCCTGGGTTCTGACCATCTTAGTATAGTCATACTTAAGAGTAAAAGGTTACAATTACAGAAAGATATTTAAATTACACTATCAGAAAAAATTTAAAATATATAGCTTTTTACAGTAAATACTAAATTATACTGCTGTTGATACTCCTCAAATTAATTGTAGGCTTAATACTTTTCCTGCTTCTTCATTTAATTTCTGATTTGCATGTATTGTTTCCAAAAGACACAGCAGAACTTTCCTAAGAACAGATGTATGTATCATGAGCATATTTCCAGATGCAGAAAATTGTTAACTAGTTGACTATACTCTGGTGATTCATAACTCTTCCTATGGAAAATATTTTTTTTTATTGCTGTAGTTTTGGCACTTGTCTAATTAGCAGAAACTTCCAACTTAAACTGAGACCTTTCTCCTGTGGTAAGAGATGGCCTTGTTTCTCTTGGTATCAAGCTTGTTATTTTGCAATTGCTTGCATTTGACACCAAGCAACAGTGTTGAACATGTCTTGCTTTTCAGCGTGGTGTGGCAGAGGATTGTTAAGCACCTGGTGCTAGTCACAGGTCATGGTTTTCAGTGAAAATGTGTCCCACAATGTTATCTTATGATAAGGAGGTAGTTAAAACAAATGATATTAATGTACTGTATCCGAACTTACTGTTCAATAGTTGTTTGCATTTCTTTTCATGGAATTTATATTCTTATATGAAAACCTTAATGTCACTGCCATGGGGGCTTCTCCATATTACCAGTGAAGATTATGTGAGATCCTTACTTTATGATCTATTTCTGTTAAGTATTACTCTGGAATGAAAAAAGAAAATTATGTTTCCTGTCTTTTGACAGGAAAGTTCTTGAGCAAAAACAATGCATTGCAGTGAAGTTTAATATGAAAAATGAAAGAAACAAGCTTAAATATACTACTGATTACATCTTGAAAAGTATTTGAACCTTTAGAACATTTTATTGTTAATCAGAAAACCTGAAGTCTTTACTGATTCTATTTTATTATGCCTCTCTGTTCTTACATACTTCAGTAAGTGACGTGCTTCAGTAATGGGAGTAAAAACCTAACAAACAGAGCCAGGACTCAAATCAAAGGCTTGTAATTTTAGCTCTGTCCTGATTACCATGTGCTCACCATGAAAAAAATAACACACTGCTTCTAGAAACTTAATAGAATGGAATGTGAAAGGTCTAGGCATGAAATGGAGAAAAATGAGGGGCAAATTTAAGTTCCTATTATCTGCTTATAAACAAGTGATATTTATCAGCAGCAGATCATTGGCATTTATAACCATAACCAGGATTTACAGGCTCTTCCCAAAATCCTTCTAAAGTCCATATCTGGCTCAACATTCAGTACAGAATCTTGTGTGTTTCCCTTATGCTCCACACAGACAGGTCACTTAATTTCAATAATGTTGTTATAATTAAAATGAGACAAAAGTTATGCTGATTTTTCTGTTTTGTTTACTTTTTGGAAAGTAAAATAAATTAGTCTAGCATAATGTTTTATTGCAAGGCTGGAATATCTGTGTGAATAGTATTTGACTAGTAAATTAATTCCAAATATTTTGTTTCCTTTTGATTTTTATAGTGCAAGAGCTTTCCAGTTTTAAACAAGCTTTAAAAACTTCTTTCTCCTATTCTCTATTTCCCCCCTTCCTCCATGCTCAACTTTTTCTGGATAGGGTCATGCAGTTCTCTCCTGTGCTGTTTTAACTCTCCTTAGGCACAGCCTTCTGTGTTGCTATTGGGTCAGAACCTTCTTTTACGTCTATTGATCATGTGAACATGGATGTTGCACTACAATTTCAAAGAGCTTTCTGGTTTATGATAATGCTGTGCTAAGAGAAAAATGCAGAAGTGACTATCAGTAGATGCACTAATTATAAGGTTGAAGAGCAACCAAGTCCATTGCTGTTTGAAATAATTTTAAAGCTAAACACATTTTAAAATATCCCTTCCAAGTCATAATTGATAGTGCCACTTTGCTGAGCACAATGTGGATGAAAATGGTCCACATTGGATTCACCTCAGCAAAATCTTCACTGTGAGGTTTTTCTAAAAACAGATAAACTGCTTCAGAGAGAACATGACACTTCTGATCTTTTGGCATTTTCTTGCCTCCCCCCACCATGTGCACTTTGTTACAGACTCAAATAAATATTGCAGAAGGAGATTTTGAATAAAAATCCTCAGAATTGCCTCTGAAAGCCCATAAACAAAGACACTCTTCAGCACTCTCCATATTATCAAAGCCCCATAACACCAACATTTCAGGCAAAGAATGCTTTCTGGAGCAGTTAGGAAAGCTTGCTGAAAACAATTAATTCTACACGTTTAGTTTTCTTTGGAGATTTCAAATGTACACAGAAGGCAACTCCATTCCACAGCTCTGAATGCCCTCTGTCACGGCCCACACATGGTCACTCTCCCAGTGCACACACGTCTGCCCTAGGCTTGTGAATACACTCAGGTTGAAGGTGGACTTCAGAAAGGCATCTTGTGTGTTACACAGGCCAGTCCTTTCTTCCAGATGATGAAGTGTTCACCAAAATTTATGGACCAATTGTGCAAGGCAAGCTCTCCTACTCTTAGTTTCCAGTAGTAAGAGCTGTGAAGTGGCCGTAGAGCCTGCTGATCTGAAGCACAGTCTGGGGAGTCTCCTTCTGATGACTTGTGAGAAGCCAATGCAGTCTGACTTGCTATCTTAGGTATCTTGAGTTGAACAGCAACCAAATCTGCTGCTTTGCAGGAATGTCTCTGTCAAAAGATGAGTTCCTGTCCAAGACTTTCTAGGAAAAGGATGGATGCTGTCCACTATAGCTAAGCAATGAAAGTAATTAGCAAGTCTATAAAGTTAAACCGAACCGATTCTGTTCATTCTCCATCTCAATATGAAAGTCAAATACTTTGTGTCTGAACTGACAGCTTTACATGATGAAAGAAATGTTAATACTAAAGGCTTAAAACTCCCAGGCACCTAAAGAGGATGAACTCTGGAACATTTTTTTGTTTAAGAAATTAGAAGAAAGCAGACTGAAGAGGCTCCATCCAAACCAAAATTACAGGTTGTGAAATACTTGTAAGAAATAAGCATCCCACTGCCTAGAGACCTGGCAGTCTCAAACTCATGTTTGTGAGGGCAGGGGTGAAACAACGCTGCCTCCTCCTGTGAGGCCTGGCTATTAAAAGAGATTTGGAACCACTGCTGAAGATAACTTGGAAACATGGTAGGATACGCAGATTTTGATAATGAAATGAAAACCCTTCCAAAGTTCTTTCTAATCCTTACTGTACAGTAGTCCACTTACACTTTATGTTTAATAAATGAAGGTGAGGGTTTTTTTGCTCTTAATAAAATTGTAGACATTTCATCATAAAAATAAAAAAACAACAAAGCAAACAGAACAGTTTTATCTTCACACAGTGAAGTAGTTCTCTTTAACTTTCTATAGGGTTGGCCTTTGCTGTTTTGTCTTCAGTCCATCCAGTTTTTGGTTTATATGGATCTTTCTTCCCTGTCATTATTTATGCCATATTTGGAATGGGACGTCATGTTGCAACAGGTAAGTGTCTGTTTGCTAAAGTCATTTTCAAAAATAAAGAACCAGATGCTGAAATTTGTTTTTGTTTAAAGGTCAATGGAAGGAAAATTACCTATGATTAACCAGAAATAAGATGCTTTTGTGCTTCTCTTTACAACTATTTTTTGTCAGTTTAAGTACTTTAAAGAGCCTCATTAAGAATATATTGGAGTTACTCCTGCCATTATAATTTAATGTTGCACTGACACTTCCTTTGTAAATGTAATTTACTAAGAACTGTTGTATTTTAACTCTGCTTTAGAAATCTGCTTCGGGCTAAGAGTTTAACAAAGGGCTCTGCCAAAAAGATGTATGTAAATGGAAATGAGAAAGGTTTGACTGCCTCTTAAACCATAGAAAACACACATTACTTCTCGGAGAGGCCTGTGGGCATATTAGGATGCCCTGAAAGGAAGCCCCCTAGGCTTTGGCTTCTCCCATGGAAGCCCAAGGACCACATGTCAGTTACCCCAGTTCCACTCACCTCTCCCTGTTTGCCTTGTATGGCCATGTTCAGTATCCCGTATCTCCATTGGCAGTCGGCCTGTTGGCTAGCTCGACCCCCCACCCCAGCTTGCCAGGCGAGGTTATGTTCCAGTAAGCTCCCCGTTCTCTGTACCCCCGTTGGTTTGTCCCCCTGTCCGTCTCCTCAGAACACGTTCCCTGTTGGTGAGTGTGTCTGTCTCCCCGCCTGCCCTCTCCGTTCACTGGTCCCTGCCGCTTGGCTCCTCCCCTTGTGTACCTGCATATAACCCTGGGCTCTCCATTCCACGTGGTTCTTTGTTCTGGCTTCTTCAGCGCGTGGATGCAATAAACCCCGCTGGACTTTCACACAGGAACCCCTCTGCCTCTGTCGCTTTTATTATAACACCCCGCCGCGTGTGCGAGTTAGCGCGCACCCCCACCCCGCTGGAGCGCCTTCCCCCGTGGAGGCGTTTCTGGGAAGGTGGCAGCGTGAGCCACCCGAGCCGTGCAGCCACAACTTCTCACCTATCTAAAACACAAATCCTGCATTTCTCAGGAAAAGGAAAACAAAAACGACTTTCTGAGCCTATTACCTGCCATTGCATTAAAGCTAGAGACTCTCCCAATGAGGACTTCTTTCCTCTTGCAGAGTAGTTAGGTAGATAGTGAAAGGTGCTGCCTGGCTACTCTGCTGGTAGTTACGAGTTACTTGTTTACCCTCAGCACAGCCTCAGCAGCTGAAGAATTGAATAGCTTTGTTCTCCTCCTAGATTGATGAATGCTCTGTTTCTGAGCCCAAAGAAATCAAATTATAGAGGAAAGCTGGAAAGAATACTCATTAGATTGAACCACAAAATCTTTGCTGTGCAGAGGTGGGCACTTGATGGCCCCTGAAGTTTGCAAGAAGGATGAGATAGGCCCAGTAGCAACACTCAGCATGGCTGGGTAAAGCAAAACAGCCCCTGTGGCTGTCAGATTTAAGCAGGGAGGAGGTATCTTTTCCTAGAAAAGGAGAAAATCTCCTGAAAGGAAAAAAGGTGATTCTGGATAATCACACTCAAAACGAACTCTGCAGAGTCTTGTTGCACAAGGGTATGCAATGTTTCAGTAAGAAGTTAGCAACATATTTTGAGCACCCTTTTTGATCAAAAATATTCAGTTAATTGTAAAAAAATAAAATTCTGAACAGCTATAAATTGTCTTAGAGAAAAAGGGAAGCTGAAAGTTTGTTCTCCCTAGATGCACAAAAAGTATTTGAGCCTTTTGATGTCCAGAAAGGATCTACGGATGTGTTAGTGTCCTAATGTTGTAATGGGTAAGGGACTGTACTCAACTCATGTTAAAAGGGAAGCATTTCAAAAAGAGGTGGAAACAGAATCTGGAAAATAAATTTTACTCTTGAATACTGACAGATTAGTATACTCATTAAAATGTTAGCCTATATTAAAAAGCTCTTTCAAAACTGAAAAATTTAGCTGTGTATTGCCAGAAGTTTGTTGGTGTAAGATTATTAGGAAGACAAAAATCCATCATATGTAGGAAAGTAGATAAGTAAGCATCTGGCTGACATAAATTCTAGTAATGAAAATAGATGATAAAATAGGTAAGTACAAGCTGTTAAGTCTGATGTTTTATCTTGGGAGGGAATACCGGCCAGAGAATGACTTGCTGAGTTCCACAGTTTCATCTCTGCAGATTTCTGCATGGTCCTTGATGTAGAAACCTATTCCATTCATGGATGTATATTCCAAAATTTAATCTCCATTAAAAAAAAAAAAAAAAAAAGGCAAAAAACCAATTTTCTTGAATCCGTGGAATTTTTAATTAGTTAATTAATTTGTGTGAGATATAGTGTTGATCCTTTCAGAAGGAAGGTCCCATGTACTTTTTCCACCAGCCTCAGTTAAGGCATCGTGGTGTGTAGCTGAGTGTGGAGGAGCTGCCTCAAATGCTTCATAATTCCTTGTGTACATTGGAGACAATCTCTTCACTTACCAGAGTCTTCTGTAAGATCTGTGATGCTCTCCATATGTACACAGGCTACAAAAGTGCCCTTTGTTAGTGAAGGCAGTCATGTTAATATGAAATGGAAAATCCATCAGTTGCCCTGTTCTGTCAACTTTAACTCACTTGAAATGCCTCTTCTTTGAAATAGCTGATCTACTTCAAAAGATTTCTCACCTGAGCAAAAAACCACATAAACCTTTTTCTTGACTTTTGTTAATATAATTGATTTTGAACCATCCTCTGAGACAGCTTTATCTGCTGTAAATAACACATATAAGTTTTTCATTTAAGATAGAATTTCATGTAAGCTGTTTTCAAATTTAATTTTATGTAAATTGTTTGTTTCTGGTTTTGTTTTTTCTTTGGGGTGGGGGGTGTTAAGTAAAAATAAGAGAGCAGACAAAAGGAAAAAAGCCATCTGAAAAGCAAAATACTTACAACTCTTCTGACTGTTGCTTGAAGGAAAGGTATTTTAGGCCTAGATTAAAAAAGGGAATGTGATCAAAAAACCACCCATTTATGGTTCAATGGCAAAATTAAGGAGACTGTCACGGGTAACAGTTTGGCACTTGAAAAATGTGGCTAAATGAGGTGGATGGGAAATGTGACAGGTCAAACATATGCAGGAATATTAAAGGGCTAAAAGAATTTGAAGAATTCCACAGAGAGTATGATCAAACTGACAGTTAAAGGTTCTATAAATACACCAAAATCAAGACAATGAGAAGTAAACTGATAGGACACCTTTATAACAAAGGGGTAACAGGGACATTCTGTGGCAAGGCCACAGGACTATCAACTTGTCAGTATAGTTTTGCAGAGTTTTTAGAAGGTCTCTGCAGGGAATCCTGGGAACTGCAGACATGTTGATAATAAAAATACTGAATCATAGACTCTTACAACCATAGAATTGCCAGGTTTAGAAGGAACATTAAGGATCTTCTAGTTTGAACTCCTCTGCTATGGTCAGGGACACCTTCCACTAGATTAAGTTGCTCAGAGCCCCATCCAACCTGGCCCTGAACACTTCCAGGGATGGGACAAAAAACAGATGTGTATAATCAGACCCTGTTGGAGAGGAGTCAATGTGACTTCTGTAAAGGAAAATCCTACCTCACTACTTTCTAGACTCCTGTATGAATGTCAACAAGCACATGGAGAAGGGATATACTTTGAATATAAGATATCAGAATGGTCAAACAGCTACTGATAAGGTTCCACATCAAAGGTTGCTAAAGAAACTAAGTTGTCCTTGTGATAGAACAAAAGTCCTTTTATTAATTATTAGCAGGTTGAAGCATATGATGCAAAAGGCCGGCTCTCATGGTAATTTTTCAGGGTGGTGGTATCCCTGCTGGGTTCCCAAGGAATTCATGCTGTGAGCTTTACTCTGTGAAAGCCAAGGTGAGGGTAGGACTGTGTTCACCAGGTTCTGCAGCAGTAGAAAAAAGGTGAGCTCAAAGTGAAATTGCTTTAAAAGAATTTTAAAGTACACACTAAAGAAAACAGTACAGCAGATGCTGAACTTCCAGAACCTGCTCTCAGAGGACATTGTGCAGGGAGAAATTACAAACAGGTTCAGATGAACCTTTGACAAATTCATGAATGATAGTTCTCAAGCAAAAACGAAAAAGGCCAGCTAAGGAAGTACGTCTGTAACACAACAGGTATGGATGCTGGCAATAAGGGCAATGGCCTGCAGAAAATGGCCAGGTTTGTGTGCTTTCCCCTGGTAACACCTCTGACTGCCACAGCTGGAGGCAGAGTACTGGCCAAGATGGGCTGTTGGTCTGACATAGCAAGATATGCTTATGCTCTAATAGCTCTGTGTGTTTGTGTCTTTTAATGCTGAATTGTCATCCTCATTTATCTTTGTGTCATTAAATGTGCTTAACCTCCCTCAGCAAATAAATGTTTTTCTCATAATTTGTCTCCATTTATTAGAGTGCTAGGTACTATTTAATGGGCTAGGTACTATATATATAGTGTGAATTAATTGCCCTAGAAGTTTGAATGGTGAACACTTGGGATTCTCAGACAAATAGCTGCTTGATGATATCCAGGGTGAGTTAAAAGCATTTCTGATAACTTGAAATCATTGTAAATTGTTGTATTTGAATCTCTTTTGTAAACCTGTCTAAACGAATGTGCTAAAAAAAAAGATTTACATTTAATTTGCCTGTATATATGGTATTTCCTGGGAAGAAATGTGTGTTACATAGCAGAATTACCTTAACAATTGTTCTTATGATGACAAGAGTGTACAAAATGGCACTTTTATTTATAATGGCTGTTTTGAAAAAGAGACCATGAATGATGAGTACAGACAGACAGAAAATTATTGGTGATTAATGTGTTGCTTTTTTTACAGGAACTTTTGCTTTAACTTCCTTAATATCTGCCAATGCAGTTGAGCGTCTTGTTCCTTCAGTCAGAGCTAATTTCAGTGCAAACAATAATTCAGGAATTTTGGGTTTGTCAGAATTTGAAATGCAGAGGATTGGAGTTGCAGCAGCAGTTTCATTTCTAGGAGGAATCATTCAGGTTGGTGGTGACCACATTTTCTGTATGTTACTGATGTACTGCCTTTGTGACGGCTATGACATTTGTAATACTTTTTTTTATTTCTCTGAGAAAAACCAATGAAGACATCTGGTTCAATGGTCACAAATGATGAAATTAATGTGCTTTAAGAATTTGTTACTCCTTTGTTGAGATGTAGTGATTATCTGTATACATGCTCCTAGTATGTTACAATACGAAGCAAAACCACAGTCAGTCAGCTCGAATACTCACTTGCAGTTGGTGTCCTCTTTCCTTCTCCTTCAGAAAAAAACATGAACCAGCTCCTGGTAATCACTGACATATTCCTGAGGCTTTCTGTTGCCCTTGGCTTGAAAAGAAATACTGTACAAGATCCAATAATTAAAAACAGTAGGGAAAACTTTATATTCTATTTAGACTTCACACACCCATCATTAAAGTGAAATAGTAAAACAGATGTCTTCAAATGATTCTCTAAGGTTTATTCAAATGACCGAGGGTCTTTTAAATTTCTTCTTTTTTCTTATTCTGGCCACAAGGGCCAAGTTCCTTTATCCGTTGCTAGTTGCTTAGGTCTTCAATGAAGGCTTCCCTCTTGTAAATATTAAAATAGAAGTAATGTTCCAGCATGAGACATTGGAACACCTCCTGTCTACCTGGGTTCCTGAAAGAAACCCAGATCCTTCCTCTTGCTGCTTTGGATCTCTCTCCCATGTAGAGGATGAGCAAAGAAGCCCAGAATGGGATCTTCAGTAGCCTGTGTGCTTGGCAGGAACTGCAGCATATACTTAATGTTAGTCAGTAGGAAATACCAGGAAGCATTGTTATTTCTGTTGCATTTTTACAATTCTTTGATTGATGTATGACCAGGATTCTTTTATTGGATTTTGACTTGGGGTCAAAATGAGGGACAGCCTACAGACAACACAGAAAGCAGAGCTGATGCAGATTGTGCCTGGCTGTGCCTGCACGTGCTGTCCCAATGCACCAGTATGTGCAGCACAGCACTGTGTCTTATGCAGGGTGCTTCCAACAGCAGAGCATGAATGGAGCCCTTCATGCAGGAGTCCTGTGCTCACAGCTTGGAAATCTCCCACATCATCCCCAGAGAGGCCAAAATGCCTCATGTAATAAGTTGGTGCCTGCATTCACTTGATGTAACTTCAAAAGCCAATGCAGAAATTATTTTGCTTGGTGGCTGCAGAACCCCATTAGATGTGTAAGTCCTCTAAACCTCTTAAGTTCTGCTGTTCCATATGCCTTCAACTGTATCGGCTGATTTATCTCAGCCTATGTCCTGTTAATCCTGACTGGAATTAGAAGAACTGGTGAATCCTCTCTGCATCTTTAGAGCAGGTCTGGCAGGGAACTCTGCCACGTTCATGGGCTCCTCTCCCAGGCCAACAATGTCACTTCCATTAGAATAATACTAACACAGCTGGTGCTTGTCGTGCTGCCACTTGTCCTTTATGTGAGTTTAATAGCTGGAAACCAGAGTAAAATAGTTATTTCCTAAAGAAGTGCCTTGAAGCTACTGATACTGCAATACACAGGTGGAAGTCCAGATCAAGGCTGAGATTAAACTTTGCCATCTTCCCAGGTGTTGTTCAGTGTGGAAATCTGTGTTTCTCACCATGATTCCTGTCTCCTGGCTAACACTCGCTGCAAACCCCAGATAAGTTGACAGAGCACATAGTGCTCTTAATGGAGGAGTTAAGTCAGTCACCTTTTCTATTTATCAGATTAGATTAGAAATTAACTAATAGCCAGGAGTTAATGTATGTTCTGGGACAAGAATTGTGTGATGCATTTTGAGGCAACAGCTTTTCATTGGAGAAGTCCTGAAATACAAAAAGAAGTTGTATCTTCTGAAGAGAGATGTTCCCCACGTCTGATCTCATCTACCCAGTTGGTATTTGGGGTCCAAATACCAAGCTCTGGGAAGGGAGCAGACTTCAGTTATGTTATCTACTATAAGACTTTAATTTTTCTGAAAAACAGTCAAAATGCAGTTCCCTAATCAGCCACTAATTGCACAAAAACAACAGATGCTGTAACTAATCCATACCTTGGGCAGCCTCCAGACAAAGGATGAAAAGTCCTTGCCCAAACAGCTGTTCCCTTCTTGGGAAGAGCAGGTAAAGAGCTGAACACCCTTGGCTTAAAAAGCAATTTGATACTATTTTTCCAGTAGCCTGGCTAAGTACTCTAATCAGCAAATAATGTTAAACCAAAGGAAAAACATACCAAAAAATGAGTAACGGACAGAAGGGCGGGGCGGGGGGGGGGAGGTGTTTTTGAGATGAACTGCTGTTGGCTAGTTTGTGTTTATGGCAGACCACAAATGTGCATTTGTGTGTGAGGCAAACTCTGAACAGGCTCTGTGAATTTCAGTGCCATCTAGACATGAAATAAATTAGAGCTGTTTTCTGATCATGAGACAAGAATAGGTAGAGCTTATCAGAACTGAAATTTGGGGCTTAGCTGCTTACGTTTTTCTCAAAGTAATAAATTTCAGAGTCCTAAACTACTTCTGAAATCTAATGTTTGAGGAAGTGTTCATAAAGAGGAAAGATATTTAGTTATCTTAAGAGGCATTCTGATGAAGATAAAATAGTAATAAAATAGAAAATAGGTAAACATAAAACAAAAGCTGTAATTACCAAAACTAGTTAATATAAGGCTTTCATTATTTCATTTTTAAAAGCAGAATGGAAGGCGTAATGGAGATTTTTTATGTTTGTATAGCTGCTAGTCTATAAAGTTAAACAGGGCAGGGAAAAAAAATCAAATCAAATTAATAGAATAACACCCTGATATTAAATACCTCAGAGATATTGATGGGAAGAGAAAATGATGGAACATAACAGGCACCTATGGAGTAATTTTGTAATTAAAATTGGATGGTGCCTTTATAACATAAAAAAGAGCTTTTGGGTAATTTTTTTTCCCTTTTTAATATACTATATGTGCAGGAATGCTTGCTTAAATATATGTTTCTCTAAAATAATTTCAGCATACTAAAACTGAAATTCAAAATTAAGATTTGCTGAATAAATAGAGGAAAGATCCTTGCAGATCAAACAGAGAAAAAAAAATTACCCTAGAAAAAAAGCTTAATTCTCTCAAGACCACAGTGTTACAGACTTCAATTGGGCTGCTTTTCTTTAAAGGTGAAATAGCTGCTTATTTCATTCCAGTCTTTTAACATTTTTATTGGTAAGTTTTTCATCAACTGTATTTTAAGAAGTAACATGTAATTAGTTGCTGTTATACAGTGTTGGAAATAAAAATGTTTCTGGTTTTCAGGAGAACAAATTTACACAGTCTATTATCAATTTGCTTAATAACGAAGGAGCACATTTGAATAAGAATGGTGTTTTTGTAAGGCAATATTCTTGTCCAAATCTCTGTTACCCTCTGGGAAAAGTGATGCTGTACTATTCTGTGTTACACACAGCTCTGCATGAGGTAAAAACATGAGTCTATTATACAGTGATAACCAGGAAAAAGGTTCATTTTTCTTTCACAGTGGATATACCTTCTTGCAGGGTCATACTCTCTATCTCAAAACTACAAGTAGGCTGGGTGGGAGTTCTGGTTCCCACAATTATGGTAGAGCATACCATTTGTTAGTACAGAAAGACCATGGAAAAGACTTTTTCAGGTCCTGGGATGAGCAAAGTTCACTCTGCACATCATCAGAAGCTCCCAGACACTCTCAAGACACCCAGAATGAACATAAGAGCTGCAAGTCAGATCTACCAGTTAGATGTCTATTGAAACAGGCCATGGAGAGTTTTAAATTGGCAACTCAGCCAAGTTGAACTGTGTCTGACTGTTGTCTCCAGAGGATCCATAGATGTCTTCAGTCTTGCAAGCTCTGATTTTGAGATAACCAATAAAATGTACTAAATGAGATCCTCACAGTCTGTACTGTTTCTCTCCAAGAGATGTTCCTCATGTCTGATCTCATCTACCCAGCCCATGCAGGAAATGATCAGAAAGGGCACCAACATTTTTTTTTTTTTTTTCTTTAACAGTGAAAAACCCCTTTCAGTACAGTGGAGTTTTGAGGGGTTTAAAATTCATTCTCCAAAGCTGAATCTGTGCAGCAGGTAACATGATACCAGTCTTTCGATTTTTGTGGACAGAAAGTTTGACATTAGTGATTTCCAAAGAGCTGTTAAGTGACAAAAATTTTTACTGGCCATGAAGTTAAATTGACTACATGTTGAATGGAATTTTAATAACAATAATAAACTGAGGATGTTGTCATGGGAAGAAAGTATTGAAAGTGGACAAGAACCAAAGGGTCTAAATTAATGAACATAGAGGGCTTTGCTTTTTGCAATTGCTCATTTTTCTTCTTCTGGCTAAATTCCCATTCCCTTCTACTTGTCAGAGTAAAATTGTAGGGCAGTAAAGACAGCTGCAAGAAAAGGTTCCCTTTGTATTGTCTTTCTTCCAATTTGAAATTTACTTCTTTTTTTCTATTTTTTCTTTTTAGAAATCACACCTGCCACCACTTCTGTCTAATCACTTCATTGCATACCTGGTTTCCATGATCTTTTCTCCTTTACTATGCTGTGGGAGAACTCAAGGCTGTTTTCCCTCATTTTCTCTTATATTGTTTTTTCTTTTCTCTGAAAGGTCTTGATTTCATTTAAATGAATTTATTCAAAAATATGTACCTGGTGAAAGCAAAATTCATGTCAAGAAAGTTACTTCTTAATGAACCTTTTTACATGGTGTTATGTGTTGAAAATGCCACACAAATAAAAAATAGCCAAATGCCTTTCAAACCATTTTTATACTGGGCATATTCTTTGCCTGAAATATGCTTTTATCCTCTAGGAATAAAATTCTCAAAAATTAAAAATTCTGGATACAATTCTAAAATATGTGAAAAATTTGTTTCTTTTACAGTTTAAGAAAATCCCAGTATTACAACAAATAATGAAAAGAGAAAAATATTTGCCTTTTTTATTTTTCTGGCTTTTTTGCTGTTCTAGCACTTTTACTGTCACTTCTCTGTAGTTTGTCTGCATCAGGACTAAAGAGAAATCATACAATATACCAGAAAATAAAGACCCACAAAAATGAGCATCACAACCAATAGCCAAAATAAAGCGCATTGTTAGACATTTCTTTAAGAATATTGAGCTTTCTACATTTTGGTCAGTGTTACTGGGTGAAAGATTTTATGACATAATGCAATGTAATGCAATTCTGTGCTGTCAGCTTAGCTCAGTTTCAAATAGTGTTTATTCAAAATGCAGTGGCAGCCAAGCTTAAATGGCTGTTGCCCAGTATGTAGGGTTAATTGTAGAGTCAATCTGGGCCTGTGTAAATGCTAATAATTTTAGGTATATCTGTCAAGAAAACTCACATGCAACTAAATTTGCGGGGCTTGTTTCAAAACTTTTTTCCCCCTCATGATCTAAGCAGTTTCTGTACATTACTCATGTTGCAAGGACAACATGAGGTTCCCGTACCAGTTTAAACTGAAAATTACACCCACCACCCAGAATGTTTCCTGTTCAGGTTGCTTCACTGTTAGATCTTCTCCATGGAAGATGTATGGGTGCAAGTCATATTTATTGAACAATCATGTAAACAAAGAGTAGGATGTTCATTCTGATGAAGAACTGCCCTTGTTTCTCTAAGTCCTGAGCTACCTTCTGCAATAAGGAGGGGGCACCAAGTGTAGGCTGTTTCTTGTTTAATTGAGTGGCTACAGAAATTTTCTAACTGAAACCATACTCACAGCTTGCATGTATTTTACATAGCCTACAGTTACATACCATCAATAAAAACTGTGTTTGAAATGTGATCTTTTAGTTAGTACCTGTGAAGCATCCTCTTAAAATGCTGAAGATTAAAAGAAAAAAAAAAGTAAAAAACCAAAAAGTAAATCTTAGAGGGATGCTGAAGTTCAGCAATCATTTTCCTGTAAATCACAATAATAACTTTCTCTGGAATGCTAACTAATACTTCTCTGTGATATTGATTCCATGGCTAAATAAACATCCAATTTTCTGGAAACTAAGCTATTATACAGTTAGAAATTTCACATTCAGACAATAGAAACTAATCTTAGAAAACAAACAAAAATTCACTAGGCAAGGGAGACTTTAATTATTATTGAACTTTGCTACTGTGAAAAATGTTTTAAATATATTAGTAGAGACACTGTTAGAACAAACAGCTAAACAAAATATCTGAAATTAGTAATTATCAGTTTTAGGCCTGACTAACTAAATTACTACTCACTGAGGGTATACAGTAATTATCATTATTGGAGTCCAATCTTGAATGGCAATCAATGCTCCAATTGCTCATAGTACAGAGCAATTTACATGCTATTAGTGCGAAACAGAAGAAAAAATCTCAGCTTTAATCTCTCAAATGGAACCGGAAATTGCTCACTAAAGGTTTTGTGGTAAATTAAAAGCCACTTACTTTGGTATTTTTGTTTATTCAAAGCTCACTGCATGCAGGTGAGTTTTATGGGGAAAACACGAATGGTGTTCAGGCATAAAGAATGATAACATCTGAAAATGATAGTTCTAGCTTCAGGGAAAAAAAAAAAAAAAAAAGCAAGGGAGCCTGTGATATATTCCAAAATGGTGATATCTGGTATCATTGATCATAGAAGTAAGAAACCGCAAAACTCATTGTAAGGGGAGATAATGTCAATGTAACATAATGTGGATCAGAAAAGCATTGTCATGGAAACCACTGTAGCAGCTGTAGCCATGTAACAACTTTGTTCAAAGAATTAAGGGTTGTCAAATCTCATCCTTTGGAGGGAAAGAATGTTTGAAGTCCAGGATAAGAGGAGAAAACAGTTGAACACAACAGTAATTGTCCTGTATTCCTATGAAGTACCTACAATAGTTGTAGATCCTGCTGTAGTTTAAATTCCTGGATTAGTGCTCTCACTCACCACAAGAGTCTCTTTAGCACCTCATACATTTGGTATCTGTTGAAATTAGTAGTGTTGGGAATCCCGATAGTGACATTATGGCAATCAGTAAGCTGGACCAAGATATGGCCCTTGGCCCATTTAGGCTGGATAACAGTGAAACAGGAATGAGTCTTAGAACCAGCCTCACTTTTTGAGTTGCTGTACTTCTTGTTGCAGTGTTGAGTTGATGCTTTTATGGTGTTTATTGTGCTCACATATTTGAGCAGGAGAGAATACTAAGAGTTTCTTTGAGTCTGCTTTTGTTACTAAACTGGTTTTAGAGTCTGGTAAACTAGAGAGTAAAATAGTGCAGGTAAACCAACAGAACTTCAATGGGTTCCATTTTCAGCTATATTTGTCCTTCAAAGGACTTTTGCTTTGTATCTTTAGCTCGTTTATCCTGTAATTTATTAACAGGACTCTGGCTCACTGTCCTATCATGAAGAAGCTGCATTTTATAACAACTGCTGATCCTCCTGCCTTTGCCTTTCAGGTAGCGATGTTTACGCTGCAGTTGGGCAGTGCCACTTTCTTGTTAACAGAACCCGTGATAAGCGCGATGACAACAGGAGCAGCTACACACGTTGTGACTTCACAAGTGAAGTATCTGCTGGGAATGAAAATGCCATATATATCAGGACCCCTGGCATTTTTTCATGTGAGTTCAGTGAAAGAGATGAGTTACTTAATTAGCTAACATTTTGTTAAATAACTGCGCTATTTGTCTCTGTGTCAGAGTGTGGAATTTGTTATGCACATGTGTGAATGAACAGAAGATGAACCTTCATCTTGCTTTGACTGTTTGTAAGAAGAGATTTGGAAAACTTGATGGAGAACTAGCAGGAATAGGTACAGTAATTAATTTAAAATATGTGTGTTAGGGCACCAATAATTCCATTTATTATTCTGAGCCATTATACACTCATACAGGGAGGGTGATGTCTCTCTGGATCAGCATGTGGAAGAAACATAAATATAAATTTAAACATATTCTTTTCATATGCTGCTGAATGAAATCTGACCATCATTGTGGTAAAAAGAAAATGACCCATGATTTGTGCATCCCCTACGCAAAAATTACTCTATATATGTTATTTATTACTTTATGACATAATATTACTTCGCCATAAACACAGCAAGTGGACAGCTTTAAGGTAACTTTTATAAAATGCATGCAGCAGTTCATGCAGTATTTTGATTGGTTAGGCTGCTTAAAGAGCTATTGGCAAAAATCAGAGGTATTGGCAAAAAGCAGGTATGGGCTTAATATGAACTTATGAATATGAGACTCTAACGAAGTTCAGTGGCAGGGTTCACTCTATTACTTACTCCAAGGATGAAGCATTCATAGGAAAATTGCATTAGTATTAATTTAGAAGGGATTACATGGACACCAAGGATGAAAAAAGTGTAAGGGTGCAAAGGGTATGGATTCAAAAAGATAAGGTGTGCAAAAGGGTTTAACAGGATTTCATCATTGAGTAATTTAACATTTATGATGTATTAAATGGGATTTTTTATAAATGTAACAGTGACTTAATTACAGTTTCATGATAACATTCACACCATTATAATTCCACGTGCACACAGGCAGAGATGTATACTTGTCTGTTTGTGAGTGTAAAGGTGCTTATCAAAGATTCCCCTTGGCTTCAGGGGAACACTCATGGCAAATGCCTGAGTGTTTCTCACCAGGCAGGGGTTGCACCTCGAGGAGTCAAGTGTGTGTGTGTATCAGCCCAGGCCTCGCTGTAGGTGATGGTCTTTCGAGTGCTGAGGGTTCAGGAGCTCTGAGAGGTGCCCCACTGAGGGAGGTGCTGGCACAGAAGAGCTCAGAGGGCCTCACTTAGGACTGTTGTGTGCAGGGTCACAACGTGACTTGCTTTAGTCATCAGCTGGTTTCCATCCTGGCCATAAACCATGTTGGCAACTACTGGAGTTTCCAAAACATTTGGAAATTGTTTCCAAAACTTCAGCAACAATGGTGCTGTTCTACTTGGGCTGCAGTTCAGGCAGGGAACGTTCCAAGGCTGTCAGGGGATGACTGATCAGCCTTTGTTCCCCACCTCTGCTGGGCAGTGGATGTTGCTGTTACGGTGTTTTCCCACCTGTATCGTGTGTGAGCACCTGGCATAGTCAGGGACACGTCAGCACCTGGCTGGTTGGTCCAGGGCAGGGGCTGATGCACAACCACCACCAGTGTCATGGTTACAGCCCTTGGAAAGTACATATTTTTGGCTGAAACCTTAAAGAGCAAAGTTATATAATCTTATTACACAAAAGACACAGATATATTCTTGATGCTAACTTATTCCAGCAAGCCCTGAGTTTCGGTGCTGTGAGCATAATCTCTTGGCATTATTAGCATTACAACAGTACCTATCAAAATGATATTTTGCTCATAATAAAACTGTATTTACTTGCTGAGGTGATATTTACATTGCACTGATAGTGAGACTTCATCTAGTCAGCCACTAAATTAGGACACCTTATTTAAAAGCACTGACTATGTCTTTCTGCCCTACTACATGCTTTATTTTTTCCTACTGTTTTGGGAAATTTGTTAATGTGAAATCTTGATTAGAAGCCATTGCTTTCTCGAATGGTTTTTTGCATAGTATTTTATAAATTTGATAGCTTTTCACATGGATAATTAAATTGTAAGTTTTTTACATGACCAATTTATTAATAAAAATTAGGAGCATGTAATAAACACAAGTAATTTATCCATTTATCTTGTAGAGATATAACTAAAAGTGTAATAGCTATTTTTAGGAGTAGTCAGTTGGCTCATTAGACTATTAAAAATGATTCTTCTTTTTTTTTATTATTTAAAAACCTTTTCATAAATGATTCTTAATATAAAATGTGAATAGCCTCTTTTTCATGGCGTTTCCATGGAGACTATACTTATATATTGGAATATTGTCATCTTGTAGAGATGACTGGTGTTAAGTACTGCAGCCAAGGCATAACCAAAATATACATTATGAGCAATAATAAAGAACAGCAGTGATATGAAGAAATATTTCCACCTTGGTGTGCTGATGATATCATAAATGAGGTCATTCAAATGCTTTGAAACAAATCTATTCCCTTATCCCTTGTATTTTAAATGTATTTGAAACAAGTTCTTTGCCTTTCACTTCTCTTTTGAAATCAAACCGCTTTGAAAATATTCCAAAGAAAAATTTTCCTAATTTTTTTTAAGGTTCTGAATTGCTCTGTAAAGTCTGTGAAAATAAATGACAAAAAAAAATTCTACTCTCTCCAAGTTGAAAGGATAATAAAAAGGGGTAAATTTTACTATATAAATATTTTACAATGTTTCTGGTATCTGTTTAGACTTATGAGTTGCGTTAAGAAGGTCCAGTATCTCAGTCAAAAGCACCAGAGTGAGACTTCAACAATAATTTTCTTCTGTGGTTGTAGTTTTATGTGAAAATTATAATAATTAGATATAAAGTAGTTTGCACATGTATCTGGAGAGTGAAAGGCAACTTTGGCATGTTTCTCTGGACATTTTCTTTACTTCAAATTCTCGAAATCCAAAGATTGGTACTTTTGCTTACATTTTTATTCTTTGTCCACTCCAAAACACCTCCCACTCACAAAACCAATTGCTTTGCCTCAGGCAGCCTTTCGGTTGGCAAAGCAAGAATAAGAATGTTTAATAAAGTGTGATAGGAGAGTTGCAAGTATAGCAAGCCAGTGAAATGAATTCTTTATAGCATGTGAGATCATGGTTAAATACGTAGAAAGGAACTTAGCATATGGAGAACAAATCTAGTACAATGGCCTTGAGCCTATGGTACTTCTGTGTTTACACATAGGTTATGTAACTTATTCAATTTTGTTTTCCCTGTACATAGTTTGTCACATTTCAATTGAGCTGCACAGTGCAGCATCAGCTGGTGTTTTGCAAATGGGAAAGGAAAAGTGAAGATGAAGAAGAAAAATAGTGAGTGAATACTGAGTGTGAGATCTAACTTTACAACAGAGAAGAAGTGTCATCAAGTTTTACTCAGCATCTGAAAACGGAAGAACATACTTGTATTTGCCTGTTATTTATATATAGATATATTTCTCTTTCCACATGTTTCTGAGAAAATACAACACTGCAAAATGAACTGCAATGTAAGAAACTTGCTTTGCAAAACGGGGTCTTTTGTGGCTGTGTTGCAAGTTTGTTGCAAAATCCTTCTGTGGTTTTGCTGCAATGCTGAAAAAACCCCCAAACCTTCACGTTCTGCTATCAGTTCTTTCTTTTCACTCCTTTTTTTCCCAGTTACCTATACAGCTCACAGTATTTCCCTGTACATTTTCCCTCCAGTGTGACATATTTAAAAAACATCAGAATGAAATATTTTTGAAAATGAAATGAAGTTGCCCACTCTTCAATTATATTGTGTTAAATAACATGTTTCTTTAATTCTTTTGTTCACTTCAGCCTCTATACACATTTTAGAGCTAATCTTTTGGGGTTTCATGTATACATAAAAAACCCCCAAAAAACTCAGAGCATTTCATTAATACCTCCAAATACACATCCTTTCTAGAATATAAACCATTATAATGTTCAATAATCACCTCAAAAATGGTGGTTTCCCATGAGAAAAGGAACTGTCTATATATATATGTGAAAAGCTGGAATATTGCTTGTTCAACTTAGGTCCAAATTTGCATCGATTACCAAAAATCCACTGATTGCACATAATATTGTCACATAGGTTCCATTAAGAATCTTTACACAAAACTAGCAATTAAACTAAAAACACAAGAGGCAAACAGTTCAATTAATATATTATTGCTGATTTTAATAACTTTTAAAATTATATAATGACAGATTGCTTCATACACTGCAGTATCAAGCTAAATTCGGCTGCATAATTTCCAAATTATTTCTGTAAGTGCCTAATCTAAATACGTGAAATGCTAAATTTATAATTACATTTTTTATTCAAACATGTATAAATATTTCTTTTAAATCAGATGCCAATGCTATTGCAAGCTTGAGCTTTATGTGCTTAGATTCAGGATTTATAGTTTGATCTCAGATGAGAACAGTAACTGACTGGACACAATATCATTAAAATGAACAGTTTAAAGAGATGTCTATTGTATATGTTAATTACATGAATGTTAAGAGCCACATCCTCTTTCTTTCTTGTGAAAAGGTCTCCTTGTTTCACAGGTCATATCATGAATTGAGTGGTTTTAGGTCTTCAGAAAATGGTTACCCAGGAACCAACTAGTCGGTGGAAGATCTTTAGTTTAATGCAGTAATTATTTTAATATTAATGTATTACTGCCAGAATTGTTTTAGTGTACCACAGACACTTTGGGGATAGGGCTGTTTGGGCTACTGAATTTGAATGAGCTACAAAGTGTTGGTAGTTCCATCATTTTTTATTTATTGGCTGATGTAGACTACATACAGAAGGGTACAACTTCAAAAGAAACATCAAAGGATGTACTAGGCAGTTCATGTAAACACTTTGTTGCAAAGTCTGAAAAACCTATGGCAAAGGTTTACAAAATTTGGCTATGTATTTTTTTTAAATTAAATGGAAATGTCTTTTTTTACTCAAACTGAAAGAAATTCTTGAAGCTTGTGCATATTTCTTCACTAAAATTTTATTTGTTCACTCAGTCTTTTATCTCACTTCTAGAAAAATTAGATTTGATACCATGAACACAGATAGCTAATGCTGACACTTTAATAGACAGCATTTATTTCAAAACAAAGCACATGTCTCTGATTCAGTAGGAATCAACCCATTTCTTCCCTTTTCTTGCCACTTCACCTTAGATCTAGCTCAGTCTTTGGTGAGTTTGTGGGCTCAGTTTTCCAGATTGCTGCCTTTTGTCTTAATTAATCACAGCTTCTGCTTGGGCACTGAGCCAAGTCCTGTGCTCTCTTGAAAATGCATTCTTGGAAAATTATGGGTACAGATCCAGTCCCAAGCCACTCAAGATACAATCCACATACTGTCTGATTACAGTGGGGCAATACGTGGTTAAAAACTGTGGTTTAATTGCCATTCTTCAGATTTAAGACATATCTAGATCATATTACTTAACAAGATGATTTTAAAATATTTTCCTGGTTTCTGAGAAATGTTTGTGCTGGGTTATATTATGCATCCTTAATCGAAACTCCAAGGACTAAATTTCCTCTTTATGAGGAAACTTACTTTTCTGAAACAATATTTAGGTTGTTTTTTCTTTTTCCCTTTCTAAATTATGAAAATATTCTCAGAGAGAAAAAATCAGAAAGTTATTTTAATTTACTCATTCTTCAATAGGAGCATCACCTCTTCAATGAGTGACAGAATTAGAACAGTAGAAATAAATTTTATCATCATATTGACTACATATTTCTGCTAGAATGGCGTTCTTTCCTAAAATAATTTTCTAGTACTCTTTCCTGTCCAATATAAATCTATGTATTTAAGCTCTAATCTGTCAAAACTTGTTAGCATTATACATGTATTTGAGCATAAGTTCTCTGGAGCAGAAAATTATTAATCTTTATTTTGATAAAACTGCAAGTGTCACTTTTGACTTATTTTAGTGGTCTTCTTAGTCATTGCCAGAGAAAACACCTTTTTTTTTTTTTAATATTACTATTATTATTTCAAGCCTCACTTGATTGATTTTATTATCCTTAATGTTGGGGTTTAAAAAAGTTATTTGTGATGATGTTCAAATCTACATCTTAGATCTTAACTTCTGTTTTCTCTATTTCAGGAAGCACAGTAGTTCCCAGAATTTAAATGCAAAACTCAAGAGACTGAGCCTACCTTATTTTTTCCCTTACAGCTTTACTAAGCAACAGACTATTGCTTTTCTTCATGAGGCTGGAAGCTAAGTTGTGTTAGAGATCTCATGATTTCTTTATTTATCAGGGTAGATGTTCTCTCTAACTTTCTTCACCCCTTCTAACTGTTTCAGCAAACTTATAATTTTTTTCATTACTTTCTGTTAATCTGCTACGATACTGATTTGTGCCTTATTTCCTGGACCCACAAATTCAGCATAGAGCCAAAATTACAGTTCACTGTGTCATCTGTGCTGGCGCAAAGGCAACTGCATTCTTCTGAGTCTGTTACTGACAACATTGTATTCATCATCAAAGACCCGGCTGCTCATCACCGTTGGTCATTCTATTCCTGTTCCGTATTTCTATTCCACACGTTCCTTATAATTCAGCACCATATTTCCTTTCTCCATCACAGATCCAACTAGATTTTTCTAACCTGTTTTACAGGTTATTGCAGCACATATTAACTGCTGAAAAGCTGAAGGACTCCCATCCACAGCTCCGTAGCTCTGGCCCGGTGTCCTCTTTCCCTTTTAACTCTGCAGTCAGCAGAAGAGGAAACAAACAGGGCCAAGCAGATAACTTTGGTTATTTAAATAACCAGTTACATACGTTTGCAAGGTTGGCAACTCTTTAGCGTGTGCAGCACCTGGAGCTGACCAAAGCATGCTTCTTGGAGCACTGTGTAAGGGGCAAGAGGAGACTGAGGATGCCCCTCTGAAACTGCCCTGGAAAAATGACCCATAGTTTGCAGAGAATGCCCTGAAGAGGATGCTCACCTTGGAAGATTCCTGTTACATCTCTTCCCATCCAGCCACTACTGCATTTTTCTTTCCCTTTTCGTTTTCCTTCTCCTTCTCATTTCCCCTCTTGCTTGTCTTTTACATTTTTTTCTCAGAAATAACTTTCACTACTAGAGTTGGTGGATGTTACATGCTATGGCCACTACAAATAAACCTTTGTGCAAGAAACTTTTCCCAACATTTTTATGCAACAATCATTTACCTCACTGAACTTAATGAGACTGAATAAGCAAAGGAAACATATCACATTTCTTGGAATTTTATGGCTTGCTTCTACCAATAGAAATTTGTAAATTAACATATAGAAATATTCACTGCTTTTTTTTTTTTT
>WEKY01031044.1:27330-56785 GCA_013390045.1 Picathartes gymnocephalus
TGAGTTTTCAAAAGTCCATAGGAGTAGTAAATTGGTGATTTTCTTCCTGGTAAAATCTAACAGGATTGGACAGGTCAAAAACTTGTCCAATGACTCAGATCTGGCAGTATTGATTCAGCTGTCACTCATTATTTGTCTGGAGTTGTGAGAAGATGCCATGGCATGTGATCCAGAATATATTTTTTGATCTGTGATTGTTATTTGCTGTTCACTGTAGATTTATGCCTATGTATTTGAGAATATCAGAGCAGTTCAGTTGGAGGCATTACTTCTCTCCTTGCTGAGCATTGTGGTACTTGTTCTTGTTAAAGAACTGAATGAGAAATTTCAGAGAAACATTAAAGTTGTCCTTCCCATCGATCTGCTTTTGGTAAGTACAAAATTATATATCAGGCTTTTTCTTACAAAGCTCTCAGTGGCTCAGTCTGCTGAAGTTTAGTGTGATGTCTGTAGTTACCCAGGCCCACACCTGCCACTTATTAAACAGATAGCTTATTTTCATGTCTGTAAGTTAATTGTAAGAACAAGAAAAGAGTTTGGCTTAATAATTAAGAAAGAAATTACATAAGCTTCCAATTTGTATAATATTTTTCATATGCTTACTGTTTTTTTCCATAATCACAGGAACACGAAGCCTAGAATTTTAAAGTGTAAAAAGTCTGAAATAGAAAACAAAAAGTAACTGGCACATTGTAACTCCAAGCAAGTCTTGTGCTGGGTATTTGTCCCTTAGATGCTGCTTGTTATTTATCTACAACAAAATAGATATGTTACTGCTTTCTATCATTTTACTAGGTTTTCTTTTAACATGGTACAGACTAAATTGGAATTAGCAATTGCATTATAAACCCCTGCTTCAAGGATTAAGCTGTAGTCAAATGATCAGCACCAGATCACCATCAGAAGGTTTCTGTTTTTCTCTAAACCTCTAAAAGAAAATACAAAGTATGAAGGACAGTTGGTTTTCAGGGTGTATTATCACATTTAATCTTCTGTTACTGGAAAAAATTATTTACAAAGGCAAAATGTTGGAAAAGGAGGTAGTGTGGTTCTGGTGTTAGTGTTACCTTTTTAAAAATACTAGATAAAATGTACCAGCAAACTAAGGATTGTGGACTGGAGCCCTGTTCTATTGGGATTTGTGTGTTCATCTCATTTGAAATACAGGAAATGAGTTTGAACCTCCGCAGGGTCAACATTTATGCTCCCTCTGCAAGATTCATACCTGCTAGATGATAAAAACAAGAGGCAGACACATCTTCTGCTGTGTTCTGTACTGAAGTCAACACTGCCAGTCTGGATTAGATGTGCTCAGAGCACATCAGCTGAACCAGACTACTCAGGAAGACCTAAATCATGAACTACTTTAAGCTGCTCACATGAATGGCAGTGCTCTGGGGCACATGCTGAGCAGAGGGACTTTGGACACTGATTTCCTGAGGCTTTACAGAGAGCCATACAAATCTCTTTCATTAACACAGAATGTACAAACTGCACTATAGTCTCACTTCATTATTGTGTTCAAATCTTAGGGTTTTTTTACTGTCTTCCACATTTGCAAAAAAAACCAAACCAAACCAAAACACTTTCCTGTTTTACTGGATCCATCTAAGGATAAATGTATGAACAGTGCCATGTGCTTAGGCATGGCAATGATAGGGACCATGTCAGAAGCAACAGAAATGTAACATCTTTTTCTCTTTGAATCACTAGATAATTGCTACATCCATTGCTTGCTACTATGCTGATATGGAATATGTCTACGGGATAGAAGTTGTGGGAAATATTCCTAAAGGGTAATGTGGGTTTTATTAGCTTGTGGCTTTTAAATATCTTTAGTTCTGGGAATAGTCTCTGAAAAGGTCAGAGTAGTTTCTGAAATAAGAAATGGTAAAAATCTATTTTGTTTGTTTCCTGTCTCCTCAGATACTCTCTCACAATTCAATCCCATGTTAACATGTTATACGTGCATAGATATCATCACAAAAATGCATTATTGTACATTTTCATAGCTTTTTATTGCTTTGTGGAATAAAAAGTAGGTACTCAGTATTTGATGATTTATGACAGGAGGGCAGGACACTCTATACAAGATTATTGCAATGTGCTTTTTGAGAGTTGCCTTGGATTATTGTAGCAGATACAATTTAAAATGAGATAAGATTTGTAGATTACTACACTTAATTCTTCTCCACCTATATAGTAATTTTAGAAAATGTTGTTTCTGAGGAAATGTGAAAGATTTAATTATGCTTAATCTAGAAAAGAACATTTTTACTATAGTTAGTGATACACTTTTTTCCATGACCTTGAAAAGAAGGCAAAAAGAAATAAATATAATTAGCTGGAAAAAGAAATTACGTTAGTTGTCAGACAAAATGTTCAAACTCTAAAGGTTGGTATGGAAGAGCAGAGCTCTTGTATAATCTCCTTCTTGGATATAGCAGGGTTGCCCCAAATTTCACAAAGTCCAAGACAGCATGAGTGCATGTGCAGCAGCTTGCACTGAAAGAAATAAAATAAGCGACATTTCTGAGAAAGAAAATAGTTTTCAAGTATTTAGAGCATGCTACGAATCTGAGACTGAAACAGGGCTAAGTCCAGTTTCTCTGGTATTTGCATGAATTGCAGGTATATAGAGACTATGTATCAAGTTTTGCAAAAATTATTGTCTTTATTTTTTATAGGTTGCCATCACCAAAAGCACCACCCATGAGTGTCCTGCCTGAAGTAGTCACTGAAGCATTTGGAGTGGCACTGGTTGGTTATGTAGCCTCACTAGCTCTTGCTCAAGGCTCTGCGAAAAAGTTTAAATACACTGTAGATGACAACCAGGTAAAGCTCTTTCTCCTTTGTGTCACTGAGCCTTGAAATCACTTCACCATTTGGGGAAAGTATTAAAGACGAATGCCCAGTAGGAAAAGTTATGTTCCATATCACATCCTGACGCATTCTAGTGTTTACAGTAACACCGAAATCTTGTTCAAATTATCTCTGCAGAATGCCCTCACTGGTTGAACTGCTCCTTTTGGGGAAGCTCATCCTTCAGGATGATCTTGTAATGCTACCTTCAGTGCAGCATTAGGGTATTAATGCATTTTCCACTGCTCTAAGATGAGACAGCTTCTCCTCTGGCAGCTGAGTCCTTATAGACAAGCTATGATGTTAAATCAGCCACCAATTAATGAAACAAAACAATTTTAAAACAAAACCAGGTACTTATAGCCACAGGACTTATCTGATGTTATAAGAGGAAATTATTTATACTTATGCAAAATAGAAGTATCACCCAAAGTAAAGGTTCATTTGTATATAAGAAGCTGGGTGAGTTCAGAGAGTGCTACCAAATTTACAGCCATAGGAGCTTTCTGTTCTGAATTCTCCACTTTGCAGTGGACATGCTTTGTAACGTGAGGGGTGCGGGGGTCCACGGGATGAGACAAAGAAAGGGGAGCCAACCTCGTGGTGTGGTGACCAGCAACTGCCAACTTTAACTGTCTCAGGCTCTCTTTTATCCGGGAACATTTCAAAAAACTCTCAGGTCGCTCTCTGATTGGCTTAAGGTCCATGCCTGGACAGCCCCGTCCGTATCTGTGACATGGGGTGAATCCATTGGTGGAGATGTATGACAGACAGGCTCAGCCTGGTACCAAGGAGAGCCTATACTGTAATAATGCTTAAATAAAAGTGGGCCATCTCTACACTACTACATTGCTTGTCATGATGGATGGATAACTCCAAGCCAGCTGGAAATCGATGGAAATGATAATTCAAGCACTGTGGTAAGAAAGGCTCAATTTCAGATAACTGGCACTAGTACTGTGTGCTGAAAATGCTGCCTACACCTTTCTGTTAAATGGTTTGGGATAAATGACATAGGGTTGAATGAAGAACAGTTGTTTTGCAGGTGAAGGTCTATTTGAATACCCTTTCTAGACAGGCCAGTCTTGCTGCATCAGTTCCTGTCCTTCATTACTCTTATTTCATTGGAAAACATAGTAAGAATATTCTTGTCTATTCAGCTCTGTAAAATATTTCTCAGTTTGAATACATTGGGCCACGAATTTCTGTTGATGCTTCAGAGCAATGTTTCTGTGAAGCAGCAGGAGAATGCTTTGAGCTTAGTGCAGGTCAGACTCCAGGATGACATGGAACATAGCAGCCTGTGTGTCTTTCTGCACCTTTGGAAGTCTTGTAGCTTACACAGCTTCATTACTGAAGTCTTGGGAACTCTGTGTAGGTCTGCATCAAACAGTGGAGCAAAAGAGCAAAACCTCCATGAGAGGAGAGCAGTGAGGTGGCGTGGCTGTACTGCCGTCAGGGGCCAGGAACAGGGCTTGGCATGGGGGCTTGTGGGTGTGTGAGGCTGCCAGGAGACTTTTGAGGGGGTGCTGTTCTGTGCTGTGAAGACAAACTCATGAGCTGCTGTTTTCCTGGCTGGATACAGCATCATTTGTGTCCCATGCACTCAGCTATTTTCCTACACATTGTCCTCAGCAGACCAACCTGCTCCTTAAAGTCTGTGATGCTGGGTGGCCAGAGTGGAACACTTCTGTAGAAAACACTGTTCTTAGGCTGCACATACAAGGCGGCTTCTCCACTTTTTCTTCTATGCATCTTTGTTCAGACATGCCTGCATTTTGACTGTGAACAAACACCAAATACATTTGTGATGAAAGACAGCATGCATATAGCATGGCTACCACACCTCACCGTCACTAAAACATGCTCTAAAAGAAGAGAAATCAGCGGCTGCCTTTTTCCAGGGAGCCAGAAACCAGAAATGATCTGGACAGTTTCCAGACACCAGTACTTGGGGCTCTGGTCAGTTAAAAAGCAAACGTGGATCAAGATGTAAATATTTCAGTTGAACTTAATCTTCAAAACTTAGCAATAGCATTTATTCTGTGAACAAAATGTCCCTCCTGCTTTTGATGAATCTGGTTCAACATCTCTATCATTCAAATTAGTTCTGAGTTGTGAGATCTATTCTGTTGGGAAAGTCTTTATCATGTAATTGTGGGGTTTTTTTCCCTCAAAAAAATGTGTCCATCCTTTATCATTGCTAATATTTACATAGGGGACTCCTTTGTTGGCAAGAGGCATTGAAATGACAGAACAATAGGAAAAAAACATCTTCTGTTTAACAACTTTACAGGAATTTTTTGCTCATGGCCTCAGCAACGTGATTCCTTCATTTTTCTTTTGCATACCAAGTGCTGCAGCGATGGGACGGACGGCACTTTTATACAGTACGGGCGCCAAAACACAGGTAATGGCCTGGAGTGAAGTATGTTGAAGAATTAAAGCTGTGATATTGCCCACTGCAATTTGTACTGATTTATCCACTGTATTTCCCTCATCTCCCTTTTCCTCTGTCCTGGGAATGATTCTGCCCTGTCATTTTTAACAATCTGCATGAAATTGCATCTGATCAGTGATGTCTTCCTAGGAAAGATAATGGTTTCACTTAGTAATTTTTACCTGTTTCATTCAATATAAACTGTAAGGTCTGTGGCAGCAAGGAAGTTAGGAGTTGTGTTTTCAGACTGCAGGAAACTTCATAAAAGCCCTTTCAGTTTATGTAAATTTGTCAGCATAGTAATGAAAGTGCCCTCTAATGGTGTTTAATGCATTTAATGATACAGTCTAAACTGAAGCGTTAGGGGAAAAAAATCACATTTAATTTATCTGATTTAATTTATCCTCTATCTGATTTCTGAAATAAAATGAAAGTAACCTTTAGAGCTGTTTGTTTAAAAAACACAAGTAATCTCCCAGGTTCTGCCTTGTGACATGGTGTACTTGTCCTATGCCTCAATGTACACTGAGCCCACAGAGATGACATTTAGATTTTTGAGGATTTTTTTTGCTATTTCCTACTGTAGGAAACTAAACCCACAAGCTATTACAGTAGCTCAGGAAAGACGGGACTGTAACTGCTGAGAATGATAACTGTGACCCTGTCAGCCTGGCTTCTGTCCAAATTGTGCTTGTGAACAAGAGAGGTGGCAAACCACCTGGGGCACCCCCACAGCATTGCCTCCCTCTGAAACTCACGGGCCCTTCAGCGGCAATCTGCCATATCTCTCTTATGTCCTTTGGAGTTTGTTGCTATTCTCCCAGGTAACAACTGACAGGACAAGAGGAAACACCACCAAATTGAGCCAAGGAAGGTTTAGATTAGATATCAGGAAATTTTTTTTTCACAGAAAGGGTTGTAAAGCATTGGAACAGACTGCCCAGAGTAACAGCAGGCTGACTGTCCTGGGAAGTTTTCACAAATTGTGTGAATATGGCACTTGAGGACATGGTTTAATGGTGAGCGTCGCGGTGGGGCTGGGTTGACGGTTGGACTTGATGACCTTAAAGATCTCTTCAAGCCTTAAGAATTCAATGAGTCTATTGTAATTTTATAGCTGTTGCTCTTGCCTCTAGAAAGGACATTACCTGCAAGGAAAGGATTAATAAGGTACAAGACTAAGTGCAGTCCATATGTACTGTTTCTCCTCAACCATATCCTGCAATTATTTGTCATGTGGATACCACAATATTAAGGAATAATACAGGGCTTTACTTCAATACTCTACATGCTAAATACTTGCTAATTAGCCTACATAGTACTCCGAACTCGCTTAATAATAATGAATAATCCAACAAATAATAATCTTGAAAAGTATTTATATGCAAACATTTTAGCTACCACTGGGCTATTAGTTATATCATATATTTTAGTTGAATTTTATGTCATACCACGTGCCATCATCCTCACAGACATTCTCTTCTGTAACCTGTTAATGTACTAATGGTACAATTTACAGTTGTACTGGATCTTCTTGTACTGGCTTTTCCACGGAGGATTTGAGGTAACCTGCAGACCTACAACCTGAAGGCATATAGGGTATTTGAGCATGTTGCCTCTGGTACCTGTAGGGAAGGACCCTGATGAAAGGTTATTCAATACATGAAATGGAAAAAGAAACCACTATAATTTGATTTCAAGATAGCAAACTCACAGTAAAAATCTGCTTGGTTTATCCATTAGTCTCACAGTTTCAGCCTGAGTCAAAAAGTTACGAGTGTGCCTATGAGTTAGCGCTATGAGAGTATTTTAATAGGCATAATAATCTCTCCCTTGCCTTCTTGGAAAGCAACACATCAGCAACACCTCCCCTTTGTGGCTGTCCAGGCAGAATGAGGAGATGAGAAGATCATCACTTATAAATATTGGTCAGGTCATAGGCAAAAAGAAGCCTTGCTTTAATTACATAGAAGGAAGTCGGTTTGGCATAGGGCATGGAAGAAATGCAAGCAGCCTTTCAAGGGCACAGAGCAGCCCTTTTCTCTCAAATGGCTATACCTGGGTTGCAGTTTTGTCACTTGTTCCTCACTGATATATTTTCCTGGGAGAAAACAGAAGTGAGGAACTGTATCATGGACTAGAGGTGTCCTTCAAATAGAATCAACACTTTCTTTTCTTGCTTTTCATGAAGGCAGAAAGAGGGAAAAGTTCCTTGTGACTTTACCAGCAGATTTTCTGTCCCTTTTTATGTAAACACTCTGTCTATCCTTCTTGATGATATTTTTAAGTACACCAGGACTTTAATTTTCTAGTGTTTTAACAACTTGTCTGGTATTGTTTTTAACAACTTGTCTCTTAAAATAAAACCTTATTATTTTAGTAAAGAAACATATTATCAATATAAAAATAAAGTTGGCATCTGTCTACTTATCATCAAAAACCTTCTGTGAATCTGAACTGTATATTTCTAAGACCAGAAGTACTCAGTGAGCACTCAGATTGGAATAGGGCAGTGCAGTTTTACTGTAGTTTACCATCAGATTAATACCATAAATTTATACTGAAGAAATATATAATTATTAGACCATATATTTTAAAATTTATATTACTTGTATTAATTATAATCTTTAATATATCTTTTAATTTTTACCTATGTTTTCTTAAGTAGATACACTGATATTAACATGAAATCGTTAGTAGTTTCTGGTTTAAGGATAGTTTTCTTTTAGTATTAATCCAAACAAAAGAAGTCAGAAGTCTTCTCTTGTGGAAGAAATGTTATCATACATAATTCTTGCTTAGTGCTATGACAGATCAGTCATTTAATACAACATAGGGTGCATGGCTATAAATAAATTGCAGAATGACAGTGGGTGCTGAGAAACTTCTGGGATGAGATATTGCACACACACGTTCCATTTACTACCCTAGTGTGTAAGTGATGCTCTGATCTGTGTCAGTGTGCTGCCAGCAGGGTAAAGCACAGATGCTGAGATCTCTCACTATGTTTTCTCTATAGTTGATTAAAGGTAATAATCAGAGATTAAAATTGAAATAATATGCATCTGCAGTCCACAGATACATTAATAGCTAACACCTTCAACATCTGATTCTTGACTTTGTCTACAATATTTCATAATTTATCCTGTTCAAAATTTCTTTTGTGGTTTTTGTTGTTGTTAGGCTGAATGACCTGCAATCCTTGTTTATTGTTTTAGGTGGCTTGCCTTATCTCTTGTGTATTAATTCTTGTGGTGATCTATACAATTGGACCTCTGCTGTACTGGCTTCCTATGGTATGGTACTTATCCTTTTTAAAGACTAAGGTGTCAAACGTTTTCTAATGACAGTTTCTTTCAGGGAAAGACAGTGCAACTTCTAAAACAGCTCTATTTAATTTCAGTGGCAGAAAGAATAGTAAGGGCACAACAAATCTCGAAATCATAAATTACAGAGGTGACAGCATAAGACTTATAGATTTTAATCATATATGGTTACATATATAGGCTATCATGTAAGCATATAGAAGTGAATGTCTCTTCCACTTACTTTTGGCATGTAGTTTATGAAAAATATATGTACAGGTTGCTGTGGATTTGTAAAATGACAAACTGTGGTAGAAATTAATGAAGATGCATGATATTTCATGCTTTTCAAATATCCTTTGCTTTTCAAATAAATTTGACACAAATTATTTTAGATAGTGATATAAGCTTAATTACAGAAAGATTATGAAGTATTCTTATATTTCTGTCATGGAATACATCTATGCTAAGACTCTATAAAGCAGTGTGGCATCTTTTCACATAATCTATATCTAACTTTTGGTATTACAAATTAATAGTTAATTTTAACCAGAAGCATGTCAAAGCTGCTAAATACGGTTCCAAAATTATCCACAATTCTGCCATGTATGTACATGAAGTTTTAACTCAACTATGTTTTAAAATTACTTTGTGCTATTGTTTACATGGTGTCATGAAAGTTCTCACTTTTCAAACACAGATCCTTTTATAGCTTATTTTAACCATGCAAAGTAAGGACACTTGAAGAAGAGCGTGCAATATGTCTTGGGTGTTTTTTTTCCTATACTTCTTCCCTACTTTCATTTGTTTTTATGTGGATTATATGTAAATTTTGACTGGTTTCCCCCTATATTTTAAAAACACTTTTTGGTTTTTTTTTTCCTTCTTGGTAATTTATTTCTCTTCTAATATGCTTTTTCAGCCCATCTAAGCACTGCAAGTCCATCAGTTTGTACTCCATTCTTTTTGGCTCTAGGTGATTTCTTCATCCATCTCCTTCTCCTTTCTGATTCAAAGAACAAAAAATTATTTTATTTGCTTCAAAATTAATGGACTTTTGCCCTAGAGGCCTTCTCTAGGGGAAGGGAAGGAAGTGAGGAATGGAAGTTAAAATTCTTCACTGCATAGAAGTTGAGTACTGATTAGCTTTGGATTCCTTCAGACTGTGGCAGAATGTATTTGGTCTGGTGATGCATGGAAGGGTCCTAGGTAGCCCTGAGGTTTCTGTCATTTTTCTCACAATTAGATAACCTGTAGATTGCCTTCACAAAAAAAAGGGGCGTAGGGGGTCGTTGCTGTTAGCATCTGTCACAAGGACACCTGTGCTTATCCCATTTTCCAAACACCTACCAGGTGGTTTTTTTATAATTTAATTATGATATTGACTGCTAAATTAAAGAAACAGCATTTGTTTTCACTAACAACTCTGCAAGTGGCTTTTGTTTTTATGTCTTTGCAGTGTGTGTTAGCAAGCATTATTGTTGTGGGCTTGAAGGGGATGTTAATGCAGTTCCGTGACTTAAAAAAATATTGGAATGTGGATAAAATAGACTGGGTAAGTAATACTTAATCTAAGGGGGTTTTCCTGAGGCCATTTGCCAAACACTTGTTACTAAACTTTAATAGTTCTGTGGCCCTGGAAGAGATAAGTGCAAGACATTGTTAATAGTACTTTTTGTGCACTATCAGCTCAGAATAACAGCATCCATAATATCAGTTGTATTAAAAAATAACATTTTAGCAAATGATAAAGAATCAACCTAATGCTACAGATGTGTGTACGGACAGATCAAGTCAATGTGAGCAAATATTATATTAGCAAATATTCTAATTTTTATGTCTTTTCTATCTGTTTAACATGCTTTTGCTACTGTAGCATTATTGAAGAGATTTCAGTATCTTTGTCCTCTGGGAATATGGAATGACCATATAGGTCAAACAGAACTGGAAACACTAGTGATGCAGAAAGATACATATTGGGGGTGCTTTAGGTAAATTGCTGTAACTCCCAGATTTTGCAAACAGAGTATCTACTGTTTGAACATAGCAAAAGATTCTGCACTATGAGAGGAGGAGTACATCAGAAAAAGTAGATACGTGAAAAGAGACATAGTATGAAAATCTAGTTTAATGCAAAGTCTAAATAGTCTGACAGAATTTGCGCAGAATTCCTAGCAAATATTAAAGATGCACCCATGTGTAAGAAGACTCCTGGATTTCTCTTGTGCAGGGGATTTTAGGTGTAATGGCCAATTAGTGGAACCAAAATTTCTATGCACTTACATAAATACATGCTGACATTCTATGTTTGAGTATGTTTGAGTTAACAATATTCAGAAAGGTATTTTGGCCACATAGTCCTCTTCTGTGGTGGGATATACACCACATACAGGTAATTGGAGTTAATATTGGACGTTGTTGAATTCATCAGTGACTTAGTATTCTACAGCAATAATGTGTAGGTATAGACTGAATAAAATTTTTTTAATAGACTACCAGAAACAGAGCTGAATAAACAACATCAAGTTTGACTGTGAGACTTTTCACACTTAGTTGCAGAAAACTAGGGGTTCAGAAAACTTGTTTTTGGGGGTTTCTTTTGTATTATCCAAAAGAAAAGCTCTGTCTTTCATGAAATCCTTTTTTCCCTCGAGCAGTAAAATTCTGAAAATATTTTCTATCTTTTGTTTTGTATTTGATCTTCAGCTTAACCCATATTGCCAGTGACACAAATTATGGGTGATATGGATCAAGAATTATTTTGGGAACAATGGACTTAAAAACATTGGTAGTTATGGGAGAGAGATATATCTTCTCTGTCAGTTCATTGAGATAATAAGTAGTTACGTTTTCCAGCAGGATATTCTGGAATCTCACTAGAATTGATGCATCTTCACAGATAGACTAGCCTGATTGATTTTTGCTTTTCTGGTTTTGGCAGAAAAGGCTGTGTGACTAGTTAGTTATTACATCTCTGACATCTGTCATCATTTCTAAGAGAGGTTATAGAATGGGGGAGTTTGCTGTGTTCATCTTTTTGACTAAACATACTTGTGCAAAGATTTATCTTCAAGTAGTTTTACCATTAGTCCTTAGCTTGACAGGATAAATCATCTTGCTTTAAATAGCATAGTTTAAAATAAGGCTATAAACATTTATCTTGCATTGCTGCCTGGTCTGAGGAGCCCCACCAAGCCCAGTGATTTGTGGAACTACTCTGATGTTATTTTGGCCTGAAAAGATTCAACCCAGCAATTGACAGAACACTGGAAATGAATCATTCCATCACTCAGGTTATCCAAAGTGTTTTGAAGATAGAAACCCTAAAAAAACATTTGGAAATAATTAGCAGTTGTCCTTTCTGGAACTGATTCTTTGAAGGGTGTGTGTCACGTAGCATTGAAGTTGGGTTTGTTTTGGTTTTAAGTCTGGCATAGAAATGGAATGTTACAGTTTGTTACCTTGTTCCTTCACACTTCCTTAAGGATCTCATTAAACACAAATTGGATGAATAATATTTATTTCTTGATCAGTCCTCTATAAACATAATCCTTTGAAATGCAGAAGGTAAGATACTCTTCAGGGATTGGAGTTGAGAAAATTCATTGGTTCCTTCCATCACAGGATATTCTGTGTTTCTATGAAATCTCTTCTTTCAGCCATGGGTGGCTTTTTCTTTTAGATTTTCAACCCGCTTCTCAAATCACATTTGATTGCTTCTCAGCTACTACCCCACTGTCCTTATTCCAGATGTCTCTTTCCTGCCTGTATATAGATTCATAGCATCCATATGAACTTCAAATGTCTCCTGCTTCAGTTAAGGTCTTCTGCCGGTCCCTACGCCTTGGCTGGATGACTTCAGCAATTTCAGATTAGTAATTGCACTATTCCACTATATATGTTATATGCATAACTGAGAATGATTTGTCTT
Source organism: Picathartes gymnocephalus (assembly GCA_013390045.1). Taxonomy (NCBI): domain Eukaryota; kingdom Metazoa; phylum Chordata; class Aves; order Passeriformes; family Picathartidae; genus Picathartes; species Picathartes gymnocephalus. Next base: position 39,869 of record WEKY01031044.1, read on the forward strand.
GATCTTTTTTTTCCTTCTTTTTCTGGGAACTGCTAGGAAGCTAATCTGGAATTTGTCTGTAAATATATCTCACTTCTCAGGGCCTCAGGTCAAAAGATGATCTCCTCGTCCTTTCTGTAAGCCTAATTTCTTATGCAGACCAACTTGATTAACCTGCTGTTTTTATTCTCCAGCTTGACAATGCTGGTAATACTAGTGATACTTTCCTAGTATTACTAAAAAGGCCAGTGAATTTCTTGTTAACTCTTGATTTTAAGGCTCAGGATCACAGATAAGCTGCCTTTTAAGACAGGCAAAAACTACTGCTTGGAAATGGACTGCTGAAAAAAAATGTTCTCTTTGATGTTACAGTTGGACTTGAAAATAACCAAAGATGAGGGAAAAGTATTTCAGAAGGTGATGTTCTAAGTGAAAAATGATAACAGAATAAGGATCATTTTAATGAGTTAATTATATAGCAGGGATTTGGGAAGTTCAGAAATGAAATACTCTGGCATTTAAGGAGAAAAAAATGGTTTAAAGTTGCACATATGTCTTGACCAGAAAATGACCACAGCTGAGACAAAGCCAGGTTCCGTGCCTGACTTTTAAAGCAGGAAGAATGGCAAGAATTTATGGTAAAAATTACACAGTCCCAATATGGTGTTGTGATGACAGGCAGTTATGGATGCATGAATTATAATTGTATACACATATATTAATCTTAAAGGCTGTAAGGAATGCTACTAATTCAGCAATTAAAGTAGATCCAAGAATGAGAGTCTAATTTTTGACAAGTATCCTCCAAGATCTTGCCATTGTGAATTTCTGAGACATGCATCCAACACTCTGTCGATCTATTTTGTCAAAATATTTAGAGGAGGGGGCCTAGAAAGGGTCTTCCTTGAAATCTGGAGCTCACTCGTGCATTTTCTTGGGTTTTTTAGAACTTCTTCAGATAGAATCCTCAGGAGGAAGATGGCCTTTTATATTTGTTCATCACATATGGGTCCTGATTCATGAGAGGGCTCTGAGAGCTCTCAGGGCTCTGCTATATAAACAATTTTCCACGAAGTAGGAAACCATCTCTTCTGTGAGAATAATTTTAAATCAATGACTCTAACTTATGACATTCTAGGGAGATTTTCTATTTTTCCTGCATTAGTGAATATGCTAGTGTGAGTTATATTACTTGTACTGTAGTTGGTCTCAGTGGGGTGGGAAGGAATTTGCAAATGCTTAATCCATTGAAAGCATGATTACCATATAAATTATTTTAAAGAGTAATATTTGTATCAGTCCCTCTGTTTCCAAGGCTGTTTGCAAACAAATACTGTCTCAAGCATTGTGTATGGAATGCCTGTGAAAAATTATATCAAAGAACTACCATACCACTTTATTATCATAGGATCATTTAGGTTGGAAAAGACCTTTAAAGACTATCTAGGCCAACTGTTAGCCCAACACTGCCAAGCCTACCCCTAAACCATGTCCCTTAGTCAATTAAGGTGTTCCTGCTCTATGGCTGTAGTGGTCTTCACTAGGCTCCTAAGTTTTGACGATCATCTCCTCAGTTTGCAATGAAACAGAGAAGTGCATAATCTGGTTTCAAACTGGTACATAAACATTTATTATCACCATTCCTTTGCATTGCATTGTTTAGCCCTAGGTTCAGAAAACATTCTGCAAATTACTTATATGATTTTTTCCTAACAGATTTTAGACTGTCCTCAATGGTGGATGATTAGGCCCTTTGAAATGGAAAGTCTAGACGGAGGCAGCTGCTATACACAGTCACTATACCTCTCAGTGCTTCTGATACTTTCTGATATATACAGGAGTTGACATAAATCCATTTCTTCTGCTTGTTTCTTTTCTCCCTCTTTAGAGATTTTCTTTAAATTAGTACAGTACAAGGATACTTTGAAGGTGGATTTTGTTTTGATTTTTGGTATTAACATGTGCCTATAACACATTATTGCTAAGATTTGAAGAGTGATTAGATTCTATCTGTCCTGGAGTATGCAATAACCATCTTGAAGTAAGCTGCCAAGGAAAACTTTGATATTTTTATGACTTCTTTGTTGAACTTTGCAATAACCTATGAATTTAAAAAAAAAAAAAAGTCTATCAGATCAACATAACTTCTTTCTACAAGTTTGATGCTACCCTAATTAAAGAAGTACTGGATTGTACTGTATTGGATTCTGGGCCAATACAAAGCACTGAAAGGGTGATTGACTAATGAGAATATGATTGTTTTGTACAAATGCTATTTTAAGTAACCCTGGAAGGAACCTCTGTTTTGGCTCAGCCTATAAAACAATGGCAGTCTCTGATTACAGTTAAGATGTAAGATACTAGGCTGTTGGAGAGGCACCTAGCTGGCTTTCTCAGTACTCAGCAGTACTTAAACATTTCTGGCTTTGATTCTTCCTATGCAGACTTTGTATTAGGTTTTTATGCTTCCTGTTTTCTTCTGAGACAAAAGAATTTTGCAGGTCTGCAGCAGTGATTTAGTTAGATGTGATGAGGTTCAGGTCTGCAGCTGAACTGGATTGCACTGAAGTGGATTCAGGTGTTGTCAAGGTGTTGTTATTAAGATAGTCTAATTCTCGATCTCACTGATTTTTAGGTTTTTAGTAGTTCTGTTAGCCTTTTGACATCCAGGTGAGCTTCTTTATAAATGTATATTGGATTTATAAATCTTAGCATTATTTTCTTATTCATTAATCAGAACTCAATATCTGTTGCTCATAAAGGTGGTCTTTGCAAATATATGCACAACAATTTGTATAAGATGTCGTGTTAAAATACAACTGGTGATTGAGGACAGTTTCAGAGGATGAACCACCTCTTCATCCAGCAGCCCTCCTGTTGAAGAAACGGAGAAGGCTTTTGCAGTAGTTAGGAATCCTGAAGATGAGGGAGGAAAAGGTTTCTCGATAGAGTCACATAACACTCTGTCCTCTGTGAAGCACAACTTAGTATGGTATGACTTACATTTTATAATTCACAAAATAACAGTTCTGAAATCTGCTCAAGCAAAATTCCTGTGGTTGAGCTGAAAGTATTCTATTGTCTCTGGCTTTTGTGAGTTAAGTGAAAGCATCGGAAAGGATAATCTTAACACTGATTGTGCCATTGTAATGTGATCTGTTATTCTGCAAACATGAACAAGAAGCACTGTAATTCTGGAAATGGGCACCTGCAGGGATCAGTATATCCAGAGGAGTGAAAACACTTTCCATTCTTCTTTAGCATCTTTTATATAAAGATGAGATGACAGTCTTTGCTAAAGGCTCCCTCAACGAAAGAAATACGTGCTTTATTATACCAATTAGGTTGGTATAAGGAATTGAATAATTTGTACTTTTAATTGTAAAATTTGGATATCTCTTAGCTGTAAACATCATTGTAGTATGGAAATAAGAGGGATCATTTCTGGTAAGAAAATAATTAAGGAAAAATTGAAATGTGAAAGTTTTAAAAAGTTTTTTAAAATTTCTTCTCCAAGTGACTTTAGTTTCAGTTATGCTTCTGTGTATTTTTTAAAATTGCATTCAAAGTGAATCCAAAGATTTAGTAATCGAATATTGAAAGATGGGTAATTAATATGAAATATCACCATTTCCATTGGAAGGAGTTAATTCTCCAGTAATTTTTACTTGTTATAGAGTTGTTTTAGTCAGCTGTACTCTGATAAATGCCACTTCTAATCAGCCTCCTTGCAAACTGTAATTCCCACTTATATGATTAGTGGGAGAAAAGCTCTTTGTATGTGACCTCATTAGGGCACCTCATTATGCGAAAGGAAAGGGGGATTTAAAACCTATGCAGAGAAGAAGTGACAAGAATTTGCAATGTGAAAAATAAAATACAGGTTTTCCAAAATGACTGAGTTCATTCTGACTTAAGCTGTTAGCTCAAGTACAAATGCTATTTTAAGTAACCCTGGAAGGAAGCTCTGTGAGCACTGGGATGAGTTGTGCCATGCTGTACGTGGTCTCCCACTGGGAGACATTACTTTAATTGCTAATTCAGTCTTCAATATTTGCCAGTTCAAAGATCCAAATGTTCACATCTGAGAAACTACCTTAGTTTTAAAAATCTTTATTTCTGATTCATAAAATGCACATTGCTATAAAATTTGAAACTAATCACTTTTTTTTCCTCCCCTCCTTAAAGAGCATATGGGTTAGTACCTATGTGTTTACAATATGCTTTGCTGCTAATGTGGGACTGTTGTATGGCCTTGTCTGCACTATAGTAATCGTGATTTTCCGCTTTCCCAGGTAAGAAACAATTTATTGAAATGTTCTACTAGCACATCATTTTGTACTCTTTCTGCATATTGCTTCACAATCAGGATAGACATACGGTATACTAAATTTAACAACTAAACGTCAGTTTTTTAGTTGCAGGAAATTGCAAGATAAGACAATCCAAAAGGAAAAGTCACATCTGTGCATTTACTGGAGACTAAGGAATCTGTAAAACATTTTATAAAATTGCATTATTTTGTGGTTGCTCTTATTATTTCACATCTTTATGAGTCATGAAGTGAAGGTAGCATAAAATCAACAGGAAGATTAATAATATTGTTTTTCTATTAGATATTTGTTTGCTCCTTAAGGAGAAAGTATTTCTGGTAAGCTTTAGTAACGAAGAGCATTTATAAACTCCTAGGTACTATGTTGCACAGGCGATGGTAGTTGACAATTGCACTGCTAATATAAATTAATGAAACATAACTGTACAACTATTCTCACAAAAAGTATAAATTCTGTGTATGAATTTGAAAAGTCAGGACAAATAAACTAGAGCAATCAGAAGTTCATTTTTTTTTTTTCGATCTATTACAGCTGCTACTTTGGATCATGAGTAAACGGAAATATAGCTGAGATTCATGATTGATTTGTGCTACAGAATTAATTCAAAGCTCACCAGTCCTGGAAATGACTCGTTGTTTGCATGAACATCGAATCCCACTGAAATTAAGCACAATATAGACAGCTCAATTAAATGCTTCTTAAAGTTAATGGTGTTAGATATTTGTGCACAGCTCCATTCTCATAGAATAAGTTGCAGAACAAGCATGAAAAGAGTTCAAAATTTCAGGGCAGTTAAAATTTACTGGAGAGAGTTTCTGCTTGAATAAATCAGTACCTTTGTGATAATATTGTGCTACTCAGAAAACTAAAATTTTGGTAAATTCTGGAAGTAAAGCAAAAGGCAAGTTTTCACGTTATTTTTACCCTGAGCCTGGATGTTAGAGGTTCTCCAACAGCAGAAAGGGGTGGATATCTAACACAAAAGAGCCTGATCTAGTAGAGACCTCAGTCTGAACCTGCACTAATTAATGTAAATAAGACTCTTCCCAGTGATCTCTGTGCTCCTCAGTGAAGCTTCACATGATTGTCCATGCCATCTAAACACACTGAACAAGGCAGCAGCCTTAAAACTGGTGTGGCACAGATGGGGTTAACAAGGTAACAGGTAGTAAGCCATACAGTCATGAACAAAAGTGTTAGCAGGAGTGAAGCAAGGAAAATACCATAGATTATTTATTGTAGAGTTTCTGTTCAGATGTCAGAGTATTGGATGTGGTACATATTATGTACCAGAATGTATTAAAACCAGCAGCAGCTACGGCTTCATTAATGCAAAGACGAGAGAACAGCTGATGTTTGCAAGGCTCATTTATCTGGCCTCAATACCTGCAAATACTTCTTGTATATTGGTGCATCTGTCTCAGAGGATAGATAGTTCCATAGTCTTCTGTAGTTAAACATGTTCCTGCAAATGAAGTGTTGAATCAGAAGTTCCCATGGTGAGCTCCCTTTCCAAGGCAACTTTCTCTTTTCACTGTGTAGAGAGCATAGGAATGCTGGCCCTTTCCAGTAAGTCCCCCATTTTGATAGCTAGAGTGCAATGTTCTGCTTCACCATACAAAAATGTGTCCATTTCAATGATAAATAAAATATTTTTATTTTTCATGACCCAGAGCTATTCTACATATTTATTTTCCCTTTCATTATAATGTGATTTTGCAGGTAAAAAATATTAATTAAACTTCTTTATTTTTGAAGCTATAGGTTATATATGAGCTACCTTGACTTGAAATTAGCTCTCTGGCCAGCAAATGAAAATTAAGATTTTCTTCACCAGAGAATTTAATTATTCATATTTTCAAAGTGATCTTGTAATTCTAAAATGAGCTTTTACTCTTTAAGAGGACGGCTATCAGAAAAGATAAGGTCTGTAATCACAAAAATACTCACAGATTGCATTGCTGAACCTTTAAACTGCTATGTTGTAGTTTGGGGTGTGTGTCTTTTTGTTTCTCCTCAAGACTACTAAGGATTTACTGTACAGCTTTTTCTCTCTATATATATTGATTACAGAGCAAAGACAGTGAATTTGAAAAATATGAAAGAGGTGGAATATAAATACAAAGCAGAAGACAATTGTGTAAGTTAATTTCTTTTTTAACTTTTTTTGTGTTTCCCTTATTCAGATTTGTTTGTTTTCTCTAGTTAGTTAGCAGATTGTAATCAGAGAGTCAAGGGAATGCTTTTATGATATGACCACTTGAAATCTAAAGCCAGGATAATATAATATAAAAACAAAACCAGTTGGCCACCAGCAACTGGAATATTTTCATGGTTCTGCTGCTTGTCTGCAAAGTGAAGTTGGACAAGTCCTCTCAGATCTATCTGTCTTAGTTTATTTGTCATTTTTAGTTATGAATTGCTCTTTCGCAAAGTTTCCTAATTCCTAAATTTAAGGAAATATCTTGCCGGGAATGGCAAGGGCACTCTGAGCAGACAATAGGGGTCTCTATATAATTATGACATTTCCTATAAGTCCTTTGGTATTTTCATCATCCCCAATCTCTTTTCTGAAACCATTTCTGCCACCAACCCCTTGTGACCGGACTGTCCCAGAGGACACTGTGTGGCTGGGCAAAGAGGGGCAGCACCACAAAGTTGTCACAGACTACTTCACACATCTCATCACCCTGTGCACATGAAAAATGGATAGAAGAGTCTCTCCCAAAGACTGTGCCTTTAAAACAGCCCGTCAGATTCTTTCTGTTATTTTCATTGCAATTATCGTCAAAGTTGCTTTTTGTTCAGGTCTGTGGTAAGAAGAGAAGGGTAATGACCCAGAGAGGTGAACTCCCTCCTCCAAGATGAAATGGTAGGTCAGCAGCCAAAGGAGAAGTAGAACCATGTGTCCTTTCAGCACAGAGCCCCATCATGGGAACATCCTGCCTCCTTCACCGTGGCAGTTTCTTCTACATCCTTTTTCCTTTCCTAGTGATTATGAAGGGTCTTATGTATTAGTAAACCACATGCTCAGCAGTTACTGCTTCACCATTAAGCAGCTCTTCTTTAAAGAATTTATTATTTCTGGCAAATGTCTTCCATCAGAGCTATCTTGGGCTCAAAATCTGAACTTCCAATGGCTCAAGGGCATTTACCGTTTTGGCATGCTGAGCAAGGTTGGAATGTGAAAGGTACATAAGTATGGGGAGAACTCTGAAATGTGAATTAAAAACACAGTTGTTGAGGCTGGACCAGCAGTCAATTATTATATCACTTTTCATTCTTAATATAAATGTTGGAGTAACTTTGTCAGAGATGGGTAACCAAAATTTGATTTGCCTGCTATTTTTCATATCAGTTCATGAAGCACTTTGTACAAATGCCTATAAATTTTTTTGTTTAAGCTTACTGCTCCCCTGCTTTTTTTCCCCCTGATTCAGTAAGATTAACGCCAGTAACCTAATAATAACAAACTAGTGTCTGCAGACAGTGGGGAAAATAACATTATGTTAGAGAAGCAAATTGCTCAAGAGTTTATTACACAAAACAAAGAAGGAAAATATGCCTTTAATTGAATTTAAAGTCACTGGGTTGCAGCAGGCATTTAGGGTAATTTTTAATGTATGAACATTAGACTGATCCAAGTTTCCCTGGTAAATAACAGATTAGACATAAACAACAGGACTTTTAAACATGAAAATATGCAAGCTTAATGATCTACCCTGCCATTGAGGTCTGGATTGGTGTGGATTTATAGGGGTTATTTCATCAATAAGAGAAAAGACACTTTAATGTGGAAAAAATCAAAGGATACTTAGAAGCTTATGTGAAACACATTTCATCCCAGGCGTTCACTGGCACTGAACTCGTACCCGAGCAGAGCTGGTGCTGTGCAGAGTGCGCAGGGCCATTGCCCGGGGCCTTCTAAGTGATGGCACGGACACACACCTGAGATAAATTTCCTGCTTTCTTAGCAAGGACACAACAAAGAGGAAGTTCACCTTTCTCTGAACAGTTCTTGTTAACAAAGAACCAAACCAGAGCCAGGAATAACTGGCTGGTCAAATTTAGGCACAGTTGGCCTTGTCCATTCTGGACAAAATAATTATACCTAAGTCTGCCATCTGTTTGATCTGGCCTTGTGATTTGAACCTTTCAAGTTTTGTACCTTGTATTTTTGGAGGCTTGGTAGTCACCGGATTTGATCTTTGCACATCAGTCTTCCTTTTTTTTTTGGCTTTTATCTTCTACTTTGCCAGTGCTGCTATGGCACTGAAGTCTCCACTTGTCTCCACACCAAGCCCTGTATAGCATTGTTTTATGGGAATCTGTGGGATGTCAGAGCATTTCTCCATTCAAGCATATACTGTCCTCTGTTTTGCCCTTATTTTAGAGCTCTATTCCACATAAACTGAGACATTTTAACTGCCAGTTGAGCTTTGCCACTTGTCTGACTGTGGGGTGTTGGTGATCTGGTATTTACTGCAATCACATTCATAGGTAAATTGCGCAAAGTCCCTACACATAGTCTGGGGTTCTTTGCCTCAGTTTGGGATGTTTGAAATGTTTCCTTTACTTCATGGTCACTGTGGTGGTGTCTGAGAGATCATCTCATTCCCAGAAGTCTGAACAGCAGTCTACAATAAGGAGATAGTTTATGTGGTTTGTGGTGAAAATTTCCATTCCTGTTTTGCTTGAAAATCTGTTGGGAAAACTGCATATCTTCAATGCAATCCCAAACAATTTTTAACTACTTAAAAAATGGTCTGTGTCAGCTCCACTTGCTTGTGTTTGACTGTGACCTTGTTACATGACTTTTGTTAGGAAGAAGTGAGTCTTTTTTGACCTATATTCTCTTGCAAATTCTTGGATTTTACTTCCATTGTCACACAACCTGTGAAAAATTCGGAGTTCAGTAGAATTAACTTAATTCTACCTCCTACAAAACCAGCCTTTAAGCATGTCTTGCTGCTGTCCAATATATTTATGTATAAATATTAAATTTCTTACTGGCTTTTGAAGGTGTTTTATAAGTACACCTTGAGAGTGAGAAAAGTAGCACTTGTTTTGTGCAGAATGTCTCCCACTTGTACCTGGGGGTTTCTGAACATTATCTGGTGTCCTTCCAAAATTGTTCTGCTGTGTAACATTTATGTTTTGAGCTACCCAGTCTGATTGTAGGTACTGGTAAGCTGGTTGTAGCTTATTCAGTGAAGTGCAGAGACAGGCTAAAGGGCGATGGAGAGATCTCGTGTAGATTATTGTGTTGGTTGTAGAAATGTGCTGGTAAAGCTTTAAATGTGCCACTCAAGGTTTATCTGGATCCACTAGGTATTTTCATGGAGAACTATCCCTGTACTGAGGTCTTCTTCAGATGACCAAGATGAATATTGCCAGCTTTTCCCAAACCACCTGCACTGTTTGCCCTAAATCCTTGTGAGCTTTTTTCAAGACATATTTGTCTAATAAAATATATTCCCGGTCTTCAAATGTTACCTTGCCTATGCTTGTGGATCATACCAACTGAAATAGTGCTATTATAATAGTTAGCTAATTGATCTTAGTATTATGCCTCATAATGTGTATGCTTTTTTTTCATGCTAACTGAAATGATAGATAATTTTCATTATATATTATTTATATTTCCATTCTTACTTCAGTTTTGTGTGAAGGCTGATCAATAGAAATATCTGTTAAATCATTCTCACAACCCAAAGCTCCTCCCAGGTAAATTTACAGGTATTTTCAGGTTTTTTAAAGAAATGAATCTGGGGTTTGGTCTCCAAATTCAAGATGAACTTTTCAGCATTACATTTATTTCGTTCTACAGGAATCACTAAAACAGGTAAAAATAGTTTCAGTCAACAGCCCGCTAGTCTTTTTGAATGCCAGAAAATTTCATGCTGACCTGTTAAAGATAATCCAGAAGGATGGCATGAGCAGCCAGGTATGTGATACTGTAAATGAGGTGGGATGTGCTTTACACTTCACTAATCACCATGACTGGGTTGAAGATTGTGTTTACTTTCCTTGCATTTCTTAGAGAATGCAATCAGATACGGAAACAGGTATAAAAAAGTAACATTAGAAATGATTCATTTAGAATAAAGCTAATCCTAATCTTAATCAGATTCAATATGGACTATTTTAATAGATAAATGAAATTCTTTAATAAATTTACATGTCAAAAATGTTCCTACTAAAATATTAGCGTAGCAGATGAGATTGCAGGAAGTAGAAAGTTACTCAAAAGTTAATCTTATAAAATCACTTTCAAGAATTTTTCTTTTCAAGAACACTTCTCCCATCTTTTGACCACTTCTTAACCATCTCCTGCTTCCCCAAAAGCATTGTGTCCAAAATATGCTTTCTAGTGAATCCAAACTTGAGAGGTTGAGTCAGCTATAAAGAAATACAAAAGATCAGTTTGAGTATGTATCTCAGTATTCTTCTAAAGTTATACCAGAAAATATTATATATCCCTTAGGCTATTGCATAGGACATTTTTTTGAAGAGAATGAGTTAACTTTGATACTGAGAAACAGAGTTCTTGTGTATTGCATTGATTTTCTCTCGTTACTGTGCAATGGACTGGTTTTCTTTGGTATGTTAATTGTTGCTTTTATTTCAGTGTGAGCAGAACACATTGCTCTGTTCATTTTCCAATGGAAGCTGTCATGGTGAGTTTATTATCTACAAATGGTATTAAAACCAAGATGGATGTAAGCGTGCAAAATAGCTCCACATTTTTCTGTATATTTCTAGGAGCACACAAGTTTTGTGGAAACAAATATTTTCGGTTAGACCAAACATTCAAGGAAGCCTGAATGCTAAACAGTGTTAAACTATGTTAAACTTGGCCTAACAAGTCCTGGTTTTCATTTTGTTTTTGACTGAATTTTTAAGATTTCAAAAGCAGGGAACCCCTTGAAAATGCCTTTTCTACAGGATTGGAAGGTTCTAGTGCAAGTCTCATTAGGGTTGGAAGCAGATGATCTTTAAGGTCCTTTCCAACCCAAACTGATCCTGTGTCCCTGCTTATCGCACTGGAATGAGTGTGTGTGTAAAGAGACAGGTACACAGTGGGGGAAACACTTCTTGTGTTATTGCCTGGACTGATCCTCAGACCAGGCTGAAGAGACTGTTTTGCTAAGCTCTGGTCTTGGGTTTTTTTGCATTCACAGAGTTGAATATTAAAAAAGTAAAGGTAAGATTAGAACCATGTTAAATCTTTGTGATCTTTAAAGCCACATAGGAGAAAATCTCAGAAAATGTCAACTGAATTGTTAGCGACACAGTAACCATCAATATTATACAGTATATCAATACAATATATAATAAAAAACCCTAGAGGTTTTCTTTCAATTAAGGATTAAGCTGGAAACTCCACTCTTTCCACATTTTGTTACACTTAAATCAAAGCAGAGTACATATATTCCCATGGGAGAGCCGTAGCAACCTTTTGCAGTAGATACTTTATACAGATGACTTCATTGTGGATAGAATTAAAACAGTGTTTATTTAAAACACTTATAAGCATTAGGGCCACAGAAGAGAATCTGATTTGGAAGTTGTTGTCTGAATGTTTGTGTTTGTTAACACGACTCTGGACATTTTTATGGCACTACAGTGTTTAGTTAACTTGGGAGTGACAGAGTGCTTTGCTGTAGCATAGCTACCTATGAAAATGGCTATTGAAGATTATACTGTATTTTATTGACTATATTGTAAAATATTATGTCTGAGAAGACCTTACCAGTACATATCTCAGTCATCTTGAAGATGAACTGGTTTATCCTATTACAAAAGTGACAGTAAGCACAAGACCTCTTTTCTGAAAGTCTAAGTCCTGCCTTGAGGACTTCAATGCTGTTATTTGCACCAATCAGTTTATGGTGATTCTTCATGGGGTCTTTAAAACAACAAACAGAGAGAAAAAGGAAAAATCCCTAAAAAGAGAAAAGTAAAATATGGAGCTTAAATTTTCAAGAAGGAAGGGGGAGCATGATGAAACAATCCTTAAGCTTTATGGCAGTTGTCCAGGAAAGCACGGAAATTTATGTCTTTGTCAGAACCTGTCCTTTCTCTCTTTGGGGAATACTGTCTGTATCAGCACCAGATGAAACGGCTGCTCTTGCTCATGCCACTGATCCAAAGAGGGTGCAAGTCTTTACCTATCCCCGCATTTAGAAGCCAGGCAGCCTCTACTGCAATGTAGGATGCAGCAGAGAATTATTACACTGAGGCTGGGAGATCACATGAGCCCTTTCTGAGTTTCTATCACAGTAATTTCAGGCAGGAGGTTCCCTTTAAAATTCTATATTTTTGTTTGTATGTATCTATTCATGTATGTTGGACAGTACAAAGACAGTAAATGTATGGAGATGCAAGTCCAAAAGTCTTTGGCTCTCAGACTACTGTCAGAAAGGAATTACCACCATTATAAATTTGCATCATGGGGAAATTCCTAGTCCCCTCAATAGTTTAAAATCTTTACCTCTGCTCTGCTGAAGCCATTTAGCTTAACTCATCTTTACAATCAGAATTCCTTTCGTTCATACTTTTCTTTTTTTTTTTTTTCAGTTGCATGCATTATGATAACAAACATTTGTTCACAGAACAGTGTAAATAAGATGTGCATTATTTTCTAGTTTTCCCTTTATGAAAGCCAGGAATCATTTATCTATGTGCTAGCTCAGGATGCATTTAGAACAGAGTATGTTTAGATTAGACACAAGATGACCTGAGGCTGAAGAATAAGAACTCTGCAAATCTTACCAACACAATTTTCTTCTCCAGCATCAATATGTCATTGAGTACTAAAAAATTAACCAAACAAAAACCAGCATAGTAAAACCTTAGGAAAATTAAATACTCCACTTTACACATATTTCTTCCTTATGGGTGAATATTAAGTTAAGCCATAGGCAGGTGTTTAGGTACTATGGAAATCAGTGTCATATCAGAACTTAAAAGAAAGATATATTTGCTGTGTATCCCATGAGAAATCTTCCAAAGAAGCCAAGCTGACTCAATGAGAAATTCAAATTTGAAGAAACAATTGTTTAATTCTTGAGACACTATTGCTGCCTAAAACATCTCCATTAATATGTTCTGCCTGTCATCACTTCTTTCCATTGCCCTAAAGGTTCTTCATTTCTTCTTATAAAATATAGCACTTGCCTGATACCCTGGCACATAACAATAAAAATTTCATTGTGATAGTTTGGGCTTATTTTCTTGAGATATCATCATTCTTATACCCATTTCTTGAGTATTCTCCTTTTAATTCAAGTTTTTCATTTATCAAATGTGTAGGTGAGTTGGTGCAGTCATGTCACAGTGAGCGATGTGTTTTGATATTAGACTGCAGTGGACTGAATTTCTTTGACTACACTGGAGTCTCAGTGCTTCTTCAGGTATTCATGACATTAGAAACATTATATGTTATAATTACGCATATGAGTTATTGGGGCCAACTACTAGTCACTTCACTTATATCAGAGTATAAATATTTCACCCATAGAAAATATGAACACAGATTTGGTATTAAATTGTACCATGTTTATATATAAAATTACATTAAAATATTTCTAAATATTTTGGGTAACAGTGCAAATGTATGTATCTGTATGTACTGAAGAGGAGTTTCAGAACTTTTCCTTTTTTCTTTTCTTTTTAAGTTGGTTTTGGTCATATTTTACCCTGCCATGTCAGTTGTAGAGACATGGGTAAATTTTCCGCTTTAAAATTTCGGGTTTAATTCTGTGATTTTATCTGTATATTCTGCTTTCTGCTGAGCCAGAGGTCAAAACATGATCTCCATCATTTCTCCTGTGGGCAATATATCTTGCAGACTGGGTTGAGGCATTGCAGGAGTTCCAAGATGCTCCCAGAAGACTAAACCCAGCAATCACTGGTTACTGCAGTGAACGGAACGGAATCCAGATGGTGGCTGGCCACAACTGGTGTTCTCTTGGGGCCAGTCCTGTTTAAAATCTTTGTTGATGATTTGGACAGGGGGACCACATGTACCCTCAGTCAGTCTGCAGATGAGACCAAGCTGGGTGGGAGTGTTGATCTTCTGGAGGGCAGGAAGGCTCTGCAGAGGGATCTGGACAGGCTGGATGGATGGGCCACGGCCAGTTGTATGAGGTTCAGAAAGGCCAAGTGCTGGGTCCTGCACTTGGGTCACAACAACCCCCTGCAGTGCTACAGGCTGGGGCAGAGTGCATGGAAAGACATGGGTTAGTAGGGGACTTGGCAATGCCAAGTTAATGCTTGGGCTCGACGAACTAAACAATTCTATGTGTCTATGGTTCTGCATAATAAGGAATTCTATATGGTGGATTAAAAAAATTATGTTCAAAAGCTGTTTCTTACACTTCCATCAGATCTGGAATTTAAAAGTTGTGTAGTGAGTACAGAGTTAACTGGGTATGGAAGGTTTGGTTTGCATAATTTTTCCGAGTAAGACAAAGGACTAGATGTGAACTTGGGTCTTAGCCCAGGCCTTTTCTTGCCCTAACAATTTTCTCAATTTACTGCAGTGATTTCACAGTGAAGTAAGTGTTGTCTTAAAAGATTTTAAATTAGAGCTACACATATAGACAGGGATATAATAAAAAAGAAAACTGGAAAAATAAGGTTAGTGGGAGTGACTCTTTTTTATCTATCCCTATGTGTATATATATATATATCTTATAGATATGCCTATATAAAAATATAGGGCATTCAATATAGTATTAATTTTAAAAAATTGTGAAACTAATTTCTGAAAGGTCTTAGAGAACTCCAAAAAATTGAAATTACAAATCATGTCAAAGAAGTGTTAGACAAATTTGTGAAAGGTAAGTATGGCATAGGCTGTGAAGTGCACAGGTTGGTAGTGCAGCCCCTGAAAAAATGGTTCGTCCAAAACGAAGTTGCTCAGAGAGGACCACATGCAAAATGTCCTTGTTGTAACACTCCCTCACAAAATATCATCACTGATATCAGAAATGGAGGGTTTTTGAACTAAGTAAGATTTTTGCTTTATTTTAAAAATAGAATATTCTGATGGGGTTCTCACTAAATCTCTTATGTCAAAATTTTTCCACTTCACATGGATTATTTAAACATGTTTGGAAGCAGTAACTGCTTTGGATTTTCCCCATTTGGCAGAAAAATGCCCCCCTATGGTCTTATTTTCACTTGGGTTTTTTTGTTTGTGTGTTGGGTTTTTTTGTTTGTTTGTTGGGTTTTTTTGTTTGTTTTGTTTTCTAGCTTATTAATATTTTGTCTCTGTGGACTTGAAAACTTTCAAAGAAAGAATAAAAAAAATTTACTACTGAACACAGCATGACAATTATGGTGTTTTTCTGATAAAAGTCTCAAAGTTTCCTAGGTCTGATTCTTGTCTGTGTGGACTAGTAGTAAGCGTTTGGTAAGGACATGGGAAAACACGCTGAAAAAAGAGAAATACTACCCCTAAAAATTACAGTCAGAAAATGCAAAATTGTTAATCAAATTCAGTTTTAATTCTTAGCAGAGCTGTAGAGTACTGTGGAGAGGTGGTAGAAAATAAATGTGGTTTGATGATGTTTGCGTTATAGAAGGGCTCGCTCTGGTGGCTGCTGGCAGTACAGCTGTTGCAGCAGCACTCCGGGCTCTGCCTACCTTGAATATGGGCTTTTTGTGTATTTTATTCTCTGTTGGTATTTAAAACTGTTTGGGTTTTTTTTTTTAATTTCTTGTTTTCAAACATATAGATTTACGTGGACTGTAAAAACAGATACATCGATGTGTTGCTAGCACACTGCAAAGGCAAGTATCAGCTTACAGTAAAAATTTTAACATGATGGTTTATATATCCTCACTACCTTCTCAGTGCTCATGTGTTTGTTTTATTGCAGCTTCCTTGATAAAAGCAATGCAGTACGGTGGAAATCTTGACTCTGAAAATCCTGTATTTTTTGAATCTATTTCTTCAGCAATTGATGCCATTCAGATTCACAGGGTAAGACTTACAAGCAGGAGTAGGTAAAGCCTGGAGGTCTTCTTGGATGCTCACAGCAATTTGTTAAAGTCTGGGAAAGTCTTATTTACCCAGTAACCCTTTTTATGTAGAAATCTTTTATCTGTCTGTACTCTACAACTGGTCCTCAGCCTGAGGAATGCAGTTTTGCATTTTTTTGCTNCTGCCTTTCAGAGAGAAAATCTTTCAGCTGCAATCACTCAGAGAATGTTCATGCAATTGTTCTATAGTGGTTTTATAAAATATTTTTATATACATTTATATACAAACTATAAGAAAGCAGACATGAGGTACTGTGTTTATCAGTTAGGTGTATTCTTTTAGGCATATTCTGTTGTAACATTAGTTGTAATATGCATCTGTAGTTTTGTGTATGAAATAGAGACATTATGAATTCTTAAAAGAATATGTTATAATTGATATCTGCAGGAAGGCATATAGCAATGCATACTTTTTCTAATGGCTTTACTTACTCTTTGCTCTGCTGAAGACAGTCATTTGCAGTAACAGCATCATATCACAGCTATCATATGCTTCCACTTTTTCTACTTGGTTTTGTATGTTTTTTATGCCTGCCCAGATCAACAG
>WEKY01031048.1:0-27323 GCA_013390045.1 Picathartes gymnocephalus
GAAATACCATCCCCTCCTCTTCATTGTGCAAACTGAATGACCTGGAGTAATAGCACCTTAGATTATACAGACAAACCAAAAAACCAGATGGATCTGACTTTATACCGACTGAAGTCTGCACAGACCCCTGAGAGAGCTTGGTCTGCCTGTGGAGGCACAGGCAGGAAGGAGAAGGTATTATGAATGTAGACTCATGAAGTGAACAGGATGTACATGCACACCATTTACTTGTGAGCAGACCAAGTCCAGAACAGAGAACCTCACTAGAAATAAGAATGTTTTAAAGTACAAAGACTGGGGATAATGGTGGGGGTGGGGGAGAGGAGATCAATATCCATGATAGGAGATATGTGAGAAAAGGAGAGAAATGCGTGGGACGAAACACCCAAAGTGCTGCATAAGTGCCCTGCAGAACAAATAAGGCACTAAACTTACTGGAATGGCAGAGAGAAGCACTAAATAAGAACAACCTCTAGTTCAGTAAAACATAAAGGAGGGATGGTCTACATGTTAAAATAACAATAAATAGCATCTTAGACTTCTCCTTTGCCCCAAAGCACATCAGACAGGACAATCTAGCAGGGAAGCTGCAGGCTGAAGCACAGGGACTGCTTAGCAATGCACAAAATAGTGAGGGGCAGGAACACAGGGACCATCACATTCAATACAAAAGGATAAGAAGAGTTTGGAAAGACAGAAGTAATTACTTAAACTGGAGCCTTGCCTGCTATAAAGACCTTCCAGAGGTAGAACATCAGGTACAAAAGAAAACTAGGGAGATTACGTATTGAAGTCCTGAGAGCTCAAAAAGAAAATGCACCACAGAGGAAGAAGGCAAAGCCTCACAAATCTATATTCACAACTTAAAAAGATAATATTATTGAATACCTCACAATATATATTCACAGAGTCACACCCACAAAGAAATCTATCACCTTTCTTATTTAGAAGCCAACTGATTTTGTGTAGAATGAAATAAATAAAGACTTAGAAATAAAATGGTGAATCATTCAATTAGTTTTAGCTTTCCATTGCAACAGCTAAGGGAAATTCTGATCAATACAGTGAACATCCAGCTTCCTAAACATAAAGCACATTTCATACAAAGCTGAACATTTTTCTCCTTGTCACACAGAATTATCTTAATTATTGTTTCAAGGAACAGCTTTACATAGAATCATCTAGGAGTCCAAAATGCTGCTCAGAAACTCATCACTGGAATAATTTATGATTTTTTCTTCCTAACGTCTTGGGCTTGTTTGATATGCTTGCCATTTCTCTTTGACAGGGAGGTCGATTAAATCACATTTATATTGTAAACGTATGCATTGCTTTTTACCCTAGGCGGTGGATGAAGAGATACAGAGCCCCACGGGAAAAGCAAGCCAATCCACTTTCATATTGCAAATTTCTGCTGTTTGGAAGAAATGAATGGTTGCCAGGGAGAGCTGGGAATTACTCGAGGATGCAAAATGTTATTTTAGAATCCTTTTGAGGGAGGTTTTTCTCTCCCCCACCTCACCATTTTCACATCTTCTGCTAATGCAGCTCACATCAGTTTCTATGAAAACACTGAAGGAATGCACTTCACCAGCATTCTTCAAAGGATCTGTATAAATCAGGCTTTAACTCTGCCTGCATAAAGCAGGCCATTTCTTTCCTTTCAAAGGGAGAAGGGACAAAGGATTTGTAACATTTTCCAAAGCATTATGTCTGCCAAAGATCATTTGAGATGAGGAAGGTCACCACAGGTTTTTGAACTAAAAGAAAGTGCTGAAAATGGGGAGGGTAAAGGTCATTGCTTAGGGCCATGGAAAATGAGGCTGCAGTATCATTAACCTAACAGAACTAATTAGGAAACATTCAGCTTTTATAAATTATGCAAAGCACTCAATTTACACTTTTTCAGATTTCTACCATAACAGAGATAATTAGGAAACGTTTACAGCAACAGTGTAACCTAATAAAGCAACCCTTTCACATCAGGATACCTTCCCATTAATACTTTCATATCTACAATAGTGAAAAATAGCTATTATTACCTGAAAAATCTTCCTGGAAATCATGTCATCTGTGACCAAAGACCAACAGGATCATGTTGGTATTTCCCCTTCACTTGAGGCAATAGCAAAGAGTCAATCAACTCAACTAAATAAATAGCTCTTTGTAGTTCTAAGGGCTTCTTGCTAGTTTAATTATAACAGAAAATTAGCTTGCATTATTTAAATGCAAGAATATAAACCTTGCCATTTAGGGATTATGTAAACTCAGGGTCAAATCCTGCAGTGGAGTCCATTCCCACTTTGTACCCCTGAAAATCTGGAGAGATTTGACATTTCAGTGTTAAATTTAACAGCATGAAATATTCTGAAATATCAGCTTGGGTCTCTGATTAATTTTTACAGGACTTACATTGACTAAGTATTTCTAAAAGGAAACTCTATTTAAAAATCCTGAATTTAGGAATACTCAGCGAAGAATGCCATTTTTGCAGATAGAAAACATTGGTTACTTATCTCCACACGTCCTTTATTTGTTTTCAAAGCATAGTTTGCAAAGCTAACCAGATCATTTTATTCCTCCCGTCAGAAAGAGACAGAATAAAATATAAAACATGGTGAAAAAGCATGGGGGTTCAAATCAAACTGGGGAGGGATGAATTAGAGGTGGAATTAGATAAGAGGAAAGGGGAGGTAAGGATAAAAGTCTCATGGAAGTCTTAATTTATAAGAATTCAACCATCTCTAGTATTTCAAGAGGTTAAGGAGACAAGCAAACACACTCCTGCCTTCAGACCTCCTATTGGTAATGCTCTGAAGAGCATCTTACAGTGAGATTCAAGGAAGTCAGTGGAAAGATTCCCTGCACTCATCTTTAGATGTTATGTATGTAATACATCCTGATTTGGGTATAAGATTTTGATGACAATGCAAAAGACTTGACATGTAATCACAGAAATACAGCTTGTGAGCTCAGGGAGATAAAGACCAAGAATGAAGTTTGGCACACTACAACTTTCAGAAAAAGTTCAGGACAAAACTCAGCAAGTATTCTTGTATATCATCCATCATTTTTCCTCCCACAGGCTGCACAGTAAAAATATACACCATATGACTGGAACATCCATGTACATTTCTGATATTTTTACTCTTCACCAAAAATTAAGTTTTCACAAAAATATTGGGAAAACTCCTACATTTCTGCTATTGACATAACTCCAATACTGACCAGTTCTAAAGAAAAATAACTCTTTAAACCTTTTCACAGTATCACTGGATAATTCTCCTGCCATTAATGAGATTTAAATAAACATAGCTTTTCTCCATCACCCATGTTTATCCAGTTATAGCAAAGGCCTCACATTCCAGTGTTCTGGTCTCAAAGCAGCAGATCAGCCCCTCAGCCAGGTACACTGCATTCCCTGATGCATGGCAGAGTTTGCTCAAGTGGTGTGTATAAAAACCAGCTGACATTGAATGATACTTAAAGAGTTTTAACCCAAATATTAACATTTTCCTTCCTAGAACTATCAACTAGCTAATATTTATTTTGTTTTGTGTTTATTGTCTTAATTCTATTTATACAAAGTGTATGAATCTCTTGCTGTTCATACATTAGAGTTTAGTTCATGATTTCACATGGTTTAGTGCTACTTGTACCATAAATGACAGCAAAGCAAGAACTTATACTGTATCATTAAAAATTATTAAAAACACACCATGAACAAAATCTGTAACAGTATAATTCAGTGTAGTCAGATACTTTTAGTGAAAGTATGACAAAGCAGAAAACAAGAAAACATGAGATTGTATCTTTGGTTCTGCCACTCACCTGCTATGTAACCATCTTCATGGGTGAATTAGGGGATAATTATTAATTTTGCTGGAGGGTAATAAGTACAAGCATAATCCTATACTACTAAAAGACAACCTGGGCCTTGAAAGATTAATTGTTTCATGGCACTCTTTCAATGCTTTTGTTTACCTGACTAGAAGATAGGGGTTTGCCCATCAGTAATTACCTAGTAAGTCATGAGAACTTTGCACAGACTGACAGCTGTGCTGAACATAGGATATGTAGTAATAGAACTCTGGTACAATTTACCCAAACTTACTGCAACTATGGTTTAAAAGACAGCCAAGATATTGAAACGAAAGAGAGACACAAAAAAGGAGCTATGAGAAGTGTTTCATTACTTCCATTCACACTAAAGAAAAGACACCTTCCACTGTTGGTATTAGTAGATGCCAGAAAGAAGTGTAGCTCTGTTTCATAAACACAGAGTTTCAGTAGAGCTACCTTAACCATAGACATCTTGAGTGAATGTCTTTTTTTAATAATGCAAATTGATCAATTTTTTTCAACCTCAAAAAGCTGAAGGCTCAAAACAGTCTTCAAGAAACCTCCTCTTCTTTCAGGAGTTCACCTAGTAATCCTTTTTCTCCTGAATTCCAAATATAAGCACAGCTATATGAACGAGAAACATTTGCCCACATAAAAATTTGCCTGGTCCCTCATTAGTACAAGTTCACCTGTCCTTTGTTTTCAGCTTCTGGGTGAGAGGAACAGCTATACATTGTATTCATTAGAATCCTCATTATGACTCTTGCTACAAGAACAAGATACCCTAATTGTAAGACAGATGAGAAAGACAGCGGCATCCTGTAGTACTGTGACCTTTCCAACACTTCATATTTTGACTTGCTGACCATTCCATCTGCTTGTTGCACACTGCAGGGAACAACAGGATAGTCATGCATGACAGTAACTGGGAGGAAAGTTAACCCATTACTGTAAATCAGTGTAATCTCACTACACATTTTAGTTCAGTCCTGTCTCGACTCCTGCTAAATTGCCAGGGCTTACCCTGCATTCCATTAACAGTGGCAATACACATTTTTATTGTATATCTGAGATCACATTCATAGATCAAGCTTCTTTTGTGAAAAAGCAATGATGGATTGCTATTCTGGGCAACACTTAGCAAAAAGTGACAAATCACTTTTAATTCCTTGGATATTCATTATCATAACACTAATCTATCTGGCATTAAGGAAGGAATAATATTCTAGCCTGTATTCTTTCCTTTGCAATTTAGTACAAGTCTTGAACAGCTTTTGAGATCTTATTATCAGAGATCCCCAGGTACTTTGATATCACATAAAATGCTCCAAAATATTACAGCATCACTAATGTCTCAGCATTTTATAACTTGACTTGAATATTACAGCATGAAGTTCTTCAAATAAAACTTGGCCTTTCCAACAGCAGTGGCACTTGATAACATCTTTACTCCCCATTGACTCTAGAAACTCTCAAAATTCCTTGGTGAGCATAAACGTTCACAAAATTAATGGAAACAAAATCCTGAAGCAGTTGATAGTCCACACCAGGGAAAATGGGACAGATTGAATCTCCCTCTCCAAGCAGACCTGCAGACCTTAATAGCACCTTCCAGCACCTAAAGGCAGCCTAGAAAAAAAGCCAGAGTGGGACTTCTGAAAAGGGCACATCAAATAAGACGGAATAGCTTTAAACTGAACGATCAAGTACAAGAAAGAAATGCTTTGCCATTGGGTTGTGGGGCACTGGGAGAGGTTGCCCAAAAAAGTTGTGAATGTCCCATTCCTGAGAGTATTCAAGGGCGGTTTGGATGAACACCTTCTTGGTCTGGTGGAAGACGTCCCTGCCCATGCCAGGGAGTTGGAACTAGATAATCTCCAAGGTCCCTTCCAACCCTAGCTGTTCTATACATCTCTGTAGGAAGCTGTAATTTTAAGGCACAACTTGTGGCAAACACTGCTTCAACAATGACCAGAAATATATATATTAAACATGTACATATCTTTAAATAAAACTTCAATTTCTTTCAAGAGTATGAATGAAGAACTATGGCAAAATATTATAGGTCCAATATCTATATCCATGTCTGCTTCCTCTAAAGACTGACTGAGCCATGGAAGCAATCTGAAAAGGGTAAACCTCCCCAACCTCCCCAGATGTGGCCAAGAGCCAAGAACATGTGGGTTACAGAATTGTAGAAGCAGTTTCAAGGGGACAGTCCAGAGTAGAAGAAGGAAGAAGAAATACAGCAGAGAAGGAAAGAGTCAGATATTTAAGAATCTGAAAAGTAAAAAGTGGAATAAAATTTTACATAAAATTAAACAGGCAGTCAGTGGAGGGCTGAAAGAGTGAGCTGGAGGTGGTTACAGCACCACAGAAGCTACTCTGAGAAAGGGAAGGAGAGCTACAGGAAAGCCATTGAATTTGAGATACTCCATTTAAGATACCGGTGGTCCAACAGAATATATTCGATATATAGTCAAAACACAAAACTGCTAAATTGGTTTGGCCCATATCCAAATGCAAATCAAATTTGGACCAGATACCCCTTGCTTTTACTAATATAAATAATATTGTATAAATAGTATTCTCAATAAATGAATATATCTACTTTTAGCTATCTTTCCAGTTAAACTGCTTGCCAGACAAATTTAACATAGTTCACTTACTGGAAGAACAGGAAAATACACTCTTGGTTGTCTGGGCAGTAAGTATATCCATAAGTATACTTGGTTAATATAATGATTAATATATGGGATATGATATTTTTAATTATAGGGTGTAAAATTATCAAAATTGACAGCAGTCTTAAAAATATTTGTGTTTTCCATAATTTTAAATGATATCTTGCTTATTTTGAAGGTAGTTTATTTTTGTACTTTAGTGAACTGTAAAAATACCAGAATCAGCTATTATTTATTCTTCTCATGCAGTAGTAATTCTGGAGATGTTCATCTAAATCCAAAGCAATTTATTAAATTATAAAAAAGATGTCTTTTGATATCACTAAAATCAAGCCATGCAACTTTGATTCCTCCACCCCCAATCTTTAAAGACCAATTGTGTTCTTAGTTTTAGATGCTATAGTGTAATAACATCTAATTCCAGAACCCTCTTGTTCAGTAGGCTGTGATTTACCAATATCAGTACCACTGTTAAGTTTCAGTCAGAGAAATTGTGGCAAAGGAGTTTACCACAGATAGCAGGCCCCTTGTCTGGGATTAGTAAGAGTTGTGTTTTCCTGTCTCCTTGTCTCTCCTTTAGTGTAAATATCATACTAATTCTGGGAATCAAATATTGAAAATTATCTCTTACAACTTATCATTGGTGGCTTAAAAACAGCCTACAAAATAACTGTCCTTCCATCAAACATTCCATGACAGCGAAAATGGCAGCTCTTGCAAATATAACTTTGCCTGAATATCATCTAAGTCTTCAGTTTCTCCTGCATGCTTTCAGAATACAAATCAAGGAATGCAACTCTTGTTAATCAGCCCCAAGATTGATGTTCAAAGCAGAGAGAGAAGAAGGAATTCTGTTTTCAATATTTTCATTTGTGTGGCATTTACACACATGCTGTAATAAAGGGGGGCCTTGCAGAGAACTGTCCCAGTTAGAAATGACCCAAAGAAAGCAAGGTGGCACAGTCCTTTGCAGAAAGAAATCTCCCAGTCCTGAGAACAGAGATTGTGCTAAAGGGGAGGGACAGAGAGAGAGAGACAGACTCTCGCTCTTCCCAGTTGCACTGCAGGTTGCAAACAATTTATTGGGAAAATGCTTTTTCAAAAAGATTTGTTCTCATCCACTTATACTTCTATCTGCTCTTTCATTTAGCCTTTCACATGCTGTGTTGGCTCCCTAAACACGTTGCTGCTTTTCTCCTCTACAGTGCTTTGGTCAGTGCTATTTCCTGGTACTATAGTTGGCAATTGACAGCTCTGCTTCTATTAGCAGTTTTGAGACTGCTTCTCCTTATCTTCAGCTAACTATAAAATTGTCCTGGCTTTTCAGTGAAGATATTAGTTTGTTGGGATATCTGCAAAATCAGCTAAGAACAAGATGGAATCATTGCTGTGTGAGATGCAGCCTCTCTACACAACAACAATTTTCCAGCCACTTGGAAAAAATACTGGTTAACAGTGTTTTATACAGTAAGAGACTGAAACTATCCTATTGCTCTTTTGGGAGGTTTCTTTGCACCTCTTGATGTAAAACTGCTTGAGCTAGAAATGGTCACAGTCTTTTAAGTTCATCACACCTCCTGACTTAGTTCAAATTACTGCTAATTGCTGAGGTATTTGTTGGCTTATGCTTGGGCTGTTCACTGCTTTCAGATCTTAAAAAAAGATTAATGATCCCATCTGGAAAAAAAACCCAAACAACCAGTCAAGATGTTTGGCTGATATTTGACTGTATGACTGGAGTCCTAAACTTCTGAAAAAGGAAATTGCTTTCTTGCTCCTGACCTTTCACATTAACGTTTTTAGCTCTTGTTGCATTATTTTGACTCTTTGACAGTTTGAATGTGTTTGCAAGCGATGTAATTCTTCCTGTGTTAATGGCTCGTGTTTGCACCTGAATGATTATTTGTCAACATGTGCGGGGAAGATGGCCTGAACTTCTTCCCATAACTCAAGCCTTTTTTTATAACTTAACTGACTTCACCAAGAAATCTGAACTCTTACACTGCTGCCAGGGTGATTCTGAAGAAGGTACCTGAACTAGTTAGTAAAACTTTCAGAAAACCATTTGTTACTGCCAAGTGTTTTCTGTTCCCTATTGCACCATCTGCTGGAAAATAGATTTGGCATGCTGGCCTGGTCCCATTCCACCCCTTCCTCCTTCTCCAGCTTTTTTTAAAAATTTTCTTTCCAGGAAATATTTGGAGAATCAGCTTAGGGAAGCATATTGAAAAGGGGAAAATATTGGGCTTGTGTATAGTCAGTAGACATATAAACTGAGCCACGATGAGATAGAAGAAGCTGCTGTATTCCCTGCAAATTGTATGACTATCTTAGTTAAAAAGAAAGAATATACAGTTAAACAAATAGGTGGTTTCCCATAAATGCTGGTTATATCTAGTCTCAAACAAATATGGCTTTGATTATTTGGTTTTATGCTGCCATTTGCTGTGGAAAGGAGGACTGTAACCTTTAAGGAAGAAATCTGGTATAGCTGAGATATATTCCAGCTTTCTCTTACAAGTATCAGTGAAGAAATATTGGTGGCAGATTCCTCTGTCAAGAAATTGTTATGTTAGCAGGCTGAGGTTCTGTAGGATGGTTACTCAACTGAACCAGCCAGAAAAGGGTGACTGGTGTGGTGAATGTGGACAAGCGTGAGGTGGTTTGACTGAAAGGTAAGTAGTGATAACGTACATTTTTACGTCGTGTTCTTCATGTAGAGATTCCTGTTGTGATCTCAGAGACTGCACTTTGGAGAATTCACTATAATTGCAATTAAGATGGACTATTGAAAAAGAAAATATTTAACAAGAAAAAGCTCAGTGAGGAGGAGAAATATTTCTGTTAAATAAATAGGGAGAGGAAGAGGGAGTGCATGTTTAATCAGAGCAATAGAAAAAGTATTGTTGTAAGTCAATTGTAAGGTGACAAGTAAAGGAGGAAGAAAGTGTAATAGTAACAGTGGGAAATGAAAAAATAAGACAGCAGAAATGATGATGAGGGAACATGGGATTCTTTTCCTTCCTCTGGATTTGAGTAATTTTTTTGGGACCAATTAATATTGTACATACTGAACATAAGAAACATTATCAAGTCAGCTCAGTGACTGCATTTCATAACTAGTACTCTCCTACCTACTTGCCTGTCACCCAGACTCTTGTTTTTTCCATTTGGGAATGAATCTTAGCGATCTTTTGGGCTTTTAGAAGTGTATGCTTTTGACAAGGTATTGACAATTGTTTTCTACTTCTGCTATGTTCTCCGTATATAAATGTCAAAATCAACATTGAGAAAATATGATAGCTAAATGATCACAGTTAAAAGGGGCTCACTTATGAAAAGTGAGAACCCTAGAGAGGACAGAAATTCTGGCGAGCTGTGCAGGGGTGTTCTGCACTGAACAGACAGTGAGCTGGTGGAAATGTCTTAAATGGCTAATCAGATGCTAAGAGCTCCAAATTGGAGAGGAGAATCTCTAAGGTAGGAGCAAATATTTGTGACTTCTCAGCATCCCTTGGTTTAATTTGCAAATGGCACAAGTGTTACCTGCAGACAGTATCAGAGTCCTTTATCCTGGTTGGGGTTTCCCCAGTGCACAGAGGACACACTGGCCCCCTGAACTGTAGGATTGTGTAAGAACAGGGAACAGTCATGCTGCAGGAGAGTCATGAAATCTTCTTGTGTGACGTGACCTCGTGTCCTGTGTCCAGTGTCTAAAGACTATAGCCAATGGGCCAAGACAACATCAGAAAATAAAGCTTCCTCTGTCAACTCATAAACTTTAGTTTTAGAAGTAAACTAAATTGAATTAAATAAAACTAAATTTAAATTTAATTCCTCTGATTACCAGTTCTGTGATGGGTAATACCATCTTTATTAGCTGCTCCCCTTCATTACAGATATTACCAGTACTTTTGTTACTAATTTTTTAAGTATTCAGTTTAAAAATTCATGAGCTTCAAGACCTCAAATGTACCTGTTGCTTTTAGCCTTCAGACTACATGGTGTGGTTTTAATAGAATTAGAGGTATGGATTTTCATGAGTGTACATCCATGACCTTAAAAAGACAGGAAGGCTTATAGACAAAAGGAAAAATAAGGCCTGGGCTAGGGAAAGAGAATATAAGGGCAAACACAGAGAGCTTTTGTAGTATATGAGTTGGTAACAGTGACTCAGTAAAGGAGAAAGGATAAATTCTGGATAAAATAGAAGGGGGTAACCTAGGAGAAAAATAACACTGGTCACTAAATTTTGTGTAAGGCACTACAGAGCAGTTTAATATTTCTTAGTGTAATTTGAAAAGAAAAAAGAAATCAAATTTTTCTGACTGGCACTGGTGAGAAGTATTCTGTGTCTACTGTACAAGAGATAGTAACACATACTGTAAAGTCTATAGCATAGAGCTAGGTCAGCAGGCACTGGAGTTGTATTCTCTGCTCACATATATTGTAACCTGGAAAGATAGTTCATCCTTTCAGTATCTGAGTTGCTTACTATAAAGGAGATGGGAATTAGACGTTTTGTCTTCCAAAAGCTCTATCATGAGTATTCCCTCATAAATATTGGAGAATCACAGCTGAAAGAAACAATTGGTGTGACCTGTGATGGATTAACTTTGTGCTGTTAGAGAAAACTTAATTAGACCCAACACCTATACCTAAGAAAGATTATACTGAGACATCTCACACACCTGTGGAGAGATGAAATTTTCCCTAATAACTCTCATATGAATGTGTTTTTAGAGCAGGAAATTCTTTAGGCAGCGATAGATGTGTGAGATTAGTTTCAGGATGCTATTTTTTAAGAAAAATGTATATTGGAGGAATCGGAAGGCTGTGCCCACTTTGGTTGTTAAGAAAACGGTTATGCTGAGGAGTAAGAGGAAGAATTTTCTCATGGGAGATTATAGCCAGGAAGGGAGGTCTTAGGGACAAGCCGTGGTTAGTTCAGGGTAAGAGTGTGCAGCTCTCTTTCTCACCCTCCTAGAAAAGGCTAATGGCTATTAGTATTCTCTTGTTCTCTGAATTTTTAGGTAATTGTTCTAGATCACTACTGATGTCTCCACTTCCACATTTTCAAGTGAATGTGTTAATATTGGAGGAATAAAGCAGGTTTTAATCTGGCTAATTGTGTATTTGGATGTCTCTGTATGTAAGTTAAACAGAAAATTAATTCCCGCAGTTGATAATGCCAGGTGTGTCTGGTGAGTGTTCGTGTGTGCTTGTGTGCCTGCTAGAAATGCTCCTGTGTCATGAGACCCTGAGGGCCTAACACTTCAGCTATCACTTTTTAGCTTCCTATCACTGTACTCAGAAATCCAGTCTGTCAGTGAAAGGTAGCAGCATGAATAGCAACGTTCCTCAGTAGGCTAAACAACTCTTTGAGAATTTTTAAGTCTTAAATCTTTCTGTGTATTCAGGGCTGGTGGAGGTGATATCCTTGCTGTCCCTGCCTTCTGCCATGCACACCCCTCCTGAGAAAGGGAAATTATGCACATCAACTTTAACATGTTCTGGAGGCTCTTGGTCACCTCTGGCTTTTGTACTTCTGATGCACTGTATAAATGGAGGCTGCAGACATGGCTCAGGTTTAGAAGCTAAACAAGATTGGAGGCAGATATAGCTTCTGACAAAATACCTCCTTTTCGTCCAGCTGGTTTGCATCTTCCTTCTCCATTTAAGACAAACAGCAGCTTCCTCTTCAATCCCCAGTCCTGTTGTATGTGGCTGTCAGCTGATTCCCTCAGTAGAACCAGAAAAAAACCCATATTTTCTCTGTTTCTCTCAGAGATGAAGAGAATTTGGCTTGAAGTTGGTATCTGTGCAGAGATGGAAAAATTGCGTGATGTTTTGTTCACTGTTCCTGTAGTGCAATTATTTGTGATTTGCCATATCCTGATATTTAGGAATTTCTATATTATATGTACTTGAAAATGTTTCCAGCATCCTTTGATGAACACTTAGCAAGAATTAACAATATTCTGAAGTGTTCAGAAAAAGTGACTTCTGCAGAGGCATTTCTCCTTAGAGTTACTACTTTGCAGAACTGACCACGTCTGCTAGTTTTTTTTCTTCTCTGGATGATCTTTTTCATTTATAAGAGTACAGATATTTTAAGTTTGAATTCACTACAAAAAAACTTGTTCAGTTTTTATTAGTACTAATTAGAACTCATTGTGAATTGTTATTGCACTTTTATGTTGCCATACAAATTATTAAACTTCTACAGAATCACTCAACTGTATCCTAATATAAAATATAAAATCTCAGCATCAGTACATGTAAAATTAATATATCATCAATCAGCTAGGAGTGGAACTGGAAGGTAATGGTTTTATTTTACTTGTGTACCTGTTTTCAGTCTAAAGCTACTAAAACAAAACTTATGCAGAATTTAGTTAAGGATGCTCCTAGGCTCACTACTAGGACCTTATGCAGTTCAGCACTCACTTTGTGTATGAAGTAGGGCAGCTTCAATGGGCTTTTGTTCAATATATTTTTGTTCTCAAATACCCCAGCCTTTATTCTTGTGCAGCAGGGTCACGTTGCTTCAAACTCAGTGCATATAATTTAAATATGTACTGTATATTCATGGGTGATCTTGTAAAATTTAGGTCATAGAAGGAGAAACAGGGTCCTAGTTATTATTTTTTATGGGTGGCTCAGGTCTTGATAAGTATTTACTGTCCAAAATATTCAAGTCAATCTTAAAGTTATTGTTAAATTAATTGCTAGAGTTAATATCCCCATACCCCCATACCCACTCAGTTATTTCTACTAAATTTAGGGGTTTTCTGCAGATACTTATCTCTTCTGTTATATATATATATACATATATTTTTTTTTTTTTTCCAGAAAAACTGTAGTCTTGAAAACGTATCTTCCAATTCTGTAGCACTGTAACAAATACTTAGTTTCCACTACAGGAAAATCATTTTATAGCTTTGACTTGTAGAGTATTAAGCAGTAATTTTTTAGAATTATTTTGCCTAGTGATACTGTGAAGGATTTATTCTTTTGCATGTGACTTAGGGCAGATAAGAAACCTTGGGTTGGACAGTTCACTTCCAGTCAAAAATCATATAAAACTTGCTGATTCCTTGCCTTGTTTAGTGGTTTTGTTTATTTTTCACATACAACTTGGTAAGAACTGCTATAAGTAATGTATCAAGCATAGAAACACTGTAGGGCTTTATACAATAGGTCTTATTTTTAATCTGGGATTTTATATGGAAGGGGGAAAAATGGCAAGTGTTTCAAGACTGGTTGGCCTAAATTCTGGACACTCATACTCTTGCAGGGCTGAATTCTCTGCACTGTGTTGAAGGAGTTTGAAGTGTTCTGGTTCTATCCCTTCACGTGTGGGGCATACATCTGTAGGAAGTGCCTGTGCATATCTGTTCATGTGCATGGTAGGTATTTGATATTTCTAGTAAGCCAGACAGAAAGTCTTATAGAGCGTATTATCCTCTGCTGCAAGGGCATATTAAGATCTCTCATCTTACACATAGCATGTGATTATTCTGAAATCCTTGTCCAAATATCTGATAGTGCATATTTGTACTAAGCCATGAAACTTGAAGCTTGCTTGTATTGTTCCAGTTTTTATGATATTTTGGGCACTTTTGCTGTTTTTAATTTTGAAGATGTTGTCGTAGGGCAAGTGAATGAGCATTTGTCTAACATTAAGAGGTTTTTTGGACCTTGAGAAATGACAACAGTTGCTGGTTAATATATTTAAAAAAAAAATTAAAAAAACTGTAAAGGCCAGCATTGCAAGATGTTGAAAGATTATGAACTGATTAATGTCTGTTCCTGCTGTTTTAGGTACTTTCTCCCCCACTTCTGTTAAAGAAACGCTCAAAGGATTGGAAGAGTAGGGCTCTTTTTGTGGGAGGATGTGTGTTTCCTTCTGCAGTTTTTGATTTTGCATACTAACTTACTGAAGCCAAGTACAAGTCTTAATATAGTAGAAGGGGCAAAATATGATGGTTTTTTCCCTCTTCTGTCCCCTAACAGTTCAACAAATACACTTTTTGAAAAACCTGATGCTAATGTACATCTGATAATTATGCTGCATCCTTCTTGTTTCTCTGTGTCACCACCAGTAAAAGGGCTGGGAGTACAGAAATAGATCATCTTTGTGATTCCAGTGCATCCATGGGAGGTTCTCTGTTCTGGACTCTGCCACTAGCAAATGGCTGGAACTTAAAGACCAAAGCATTTGTTCAGAGAATTCAGCTCATTTTGTGCTGATTTGGCAGTATGTGAGGTGGGAAAGCATGGTGGAGATCTATTGCTGTCCATTAAGTAAGCTTTTTTGCACTAAAAATTACCGTTGAAGAAGATGTTTCTGAATAGTAAGCTGCTGATTTCTCTGTTAAGTAGACTTGTTCTTTAAATGGAAAAGGAAATTTTGTTCCAACATTGCTGAAAATGCAATAAAATACTTCATAGGATTTTGTTAAGTATATGGGAAACCAGCATAATAAATGTAATAAATTTTACATTTCTTAAGAGAAATTTAGAGGTTGAAGTTGCAGAATCCATTTTTGTGGTGAGTTGACCCTGGCTGGATGTCAGGTGCCCACCAAAGCCACAATATCATTCCCCTCCTTAGCTAGACAGGGGAGAGAAAACATAATAAAAGGCTTGTGGGTTGATATAAGGACAGGGAGCGATCACTCACTAATTACTGGGCAAAACAGAATTTACTTGGGGAAATTATTTTAATTTATTGCTAATCAAATC
Organism: Picathartes gymnocephalus; assembly: GCA_013390045.1. Taxonomy (NCBI): domain Eukaryota; kingdom Metazoa; phylum Chordata; class Aves; order Passeriformes; family Picathartidae; genus Picathartes; species Picathartes gymnocephalus. The sequence goes on from WEKY01031048.1 coordinate 15,279, forward strand.
AGAGTTTAATTATGAGAAATAAAGCCAAATCTTAAAAGCACCTTCCCTCCCACCCTTCCCTTCTTCTCAGGCTCAACATTACTCCACATTTCCTCTCCTGCCTCCGCTCCAGCAGTGCAGGGGACAGGGAATGGGGGCTGCAGTCAGTGCATCACACGTCTCTGCTGCTCTTTCCTCCTCAGGGGTGGACTTCTCCCAGTCTGCTCCTGCTCCAGCCTGGGCTCTCTCTCCATGGGCCAGAGGCTCACCCAGGGTCCCGCTCCAGTGTGGGCTCTCCAAGGGGTCACAGCCCCCTTCAGGCATCCACTTGCTCCAGCAGGAAGCTCCTCCATGGCTTCAGGTGGATCTCTGTCCCCATGACCTGCATGGGCCGCACCGCGGGCTGCACCACGGGCCGCACCGCGGGCTGCAGGGGAACCACCTCCTCCCCCTCCTTCTCTGCTGACCCTGGCGTCTCACATACTCTCTCTACTCTCCTTGGCTGTTGTTGCAGTTGTACAATGACTTTCCTGCCTACTTAAATATGTTGTCCCAGAGGCACTGCCACCATCACCCATGGGCTGGGCCTTGGTCAGCGGTGGCTCCATCTTGGAGCTGGCTGGCATTGGCTCCATAGGACATGGGGGAAGCTTCTGGCAGCTTTTCACAGCAGCTGCCCCTCTAGCCACCCCAAGATCAAAATACTGTCCTGCAACCTAATTAAATTTTGTGACAGTAAGATATGGTGGTTGCTTTTTCTGGGATATTGGAGCTTACAGAAATGGCATGACTCCTAATCTGCATTTTTGCATTATGAAAGTATGATCCATTGTACATCAAACAGATTCCACTGAGTGATAGAAAGTTAATAAAATGAGGGATCTAGAAACTCTGTAAAATGTGGGTTCCACTGGTCAGTTCTGACCTGCAGGTTCAGCTGCATGTTTCGTGGTTACTACAAGTTGAAAAAAGGTAATTTTCTTCAAATATCATCCAAAAAAAAAAAAAAAGGAAAAAAATCTAACTGGCATTTCAGTCAGCTGTTTGGCAGTGAGGAGAATGAACGACGAAATAGTAGACTTGCCACTCAAGGTGGAATTCCCTTTGTGCCTGTTAGGGTTTTTGGTTGGTACCAAGGTAATGCAGTGTTGGAAAGGGTGCTTAGAAGTGATGCTCAGATGTGTGGCTCCCCTCCTCCATTTCTGTTGTCTCCCCCTCCTGTGTCCCTGACCTAGTGGTTGCAGTTGCACTCAGCAAGACCATCCATTAAATATGAAGTGAATGTGTACAGAGATTGTCTCACCAAGCCATTTATTTGATTCCTTATGACACCTAAGGGCAGTTAACATGCTGACTGATTTGGGGGTGATAAATGTGAGTCTCAAGCAATAGCAGCGAACTTCTTTATGCTTTAATAAGCATCAAATTTCAATGTATATATAATATAATGCCTCACAGGTGGGTTTGTTGAGTCTTGAGATGGAGCTGTAATTCCATCAATGTAGACCAGGGAGCTGTGCTGCCCGAGTGAAGAGACTTCATTCTGTTGCTTCAGTCTTGTTGTGGCATGGTCTTGCCTCTCAGGAGATTTAGTACTTTTTTACTGTCTGTCTAATATTAATTTAAATTTCCTATTCCTATATTAAAGCCCAAACAGTTGATAGTCTTTGGATTTAACACCTTTTTTAGCATTACATAGTAGGCTACTGGCTCCTCTTCAGTTATATTAGGGATGTATTTCTGTTTGTTGGCACTCTGTGGAACAAAGAAAAGAAAACAGGCTGCAAATCCTCACCTTTGTGAGTACTCTTTTGCTTGATCCTTGTAGTGGATTCACTGTTGCACATCAAAGCAATTCAAATTTCATTATAAATCAAGTTGTAGTGGAATAAAGCATTTTACAGGTGATACAGCTGGCATGTTTTGCTAATGGTAGGCATGCCTTTAAGGGATTTCCTTTGGAATGGTTTTACTGAGGTGGGATGAGGATCAGTGAAGGTCTAAAGCAGGTTAGAGAACTCAGCAGTGAAATGGGGTCAGGAGGTACCGACCCAAAGAATTCAAGGTGAGAAGTATTATGGAAGCCAGGGATATCTGAATATCAGCCATTTCCCTGAATGTTGGAGGGCAGGTTCTTTGTTTCCTGTTGCTGTCAGTGAGGGGCAGAGTCTGTCAAAAGAATCTGTGGACTGTGATTTGCTATGAACTAATTCTGGTGTGCACCTTGCTTGGGCAGCAGTGTTTAAACAGGCATTGGATGCTGTGTGAGAATCCAACCTCCAGAACCTATTTGAGAGGAAAGCTGCTTCTCTTCCTGCCACTCTTGAGACTGTGCTCAGTACGGAGTCCTGAGATGCAAAAACGTTATCCTCTTCTGCCAACAGTAAAATCATCAAAAGTTTTAAAAAATAATTTTGAAGAAATAGCTTTTAATTTTTAGAGAATTTAATTTTAAAGGCTTTAAAAAATAATCGTATCATCGGCTAACATAGTGGCATTTTCTAGTGGGATTCGTCTTGGCTATGAGAGAAAAAGTTGTTGCTGTATCACTGTGTGTTTGCTTAGCACTCCTCCCTTAGGCAGCATATGGATTTGTTTTTGTTTCTAGCCCGTGTGCTTTTTATTCGTTGTCTGGATGATCCCGTGAAACTGGAATCCCCAGCAGCCCTGGCTCTGTGTTTTAATTCTGCTATCTGGGGCACACTGGATGATCTTTTTTCCCTTTTTTTTTTTTTTTTTTACTCCTACAGTCCTACAGTGTAAAATAGTAAGTGGAAGTTTTTCTGTCTTCAAGCTACTGTGCCCAGTCCCTAAGTCTGCCAGAATCCCTATGCTTTTGGAGTCATAGCCTAATTTGAGCCAGATCAATGAAGATATTATTAAATACCTGAGCTCTTCCATTTGAGAAGCTTTGCCTCTGAGGCACTTCTTACTTTCACCTCTGACTTTGGCAACACTAAAACAATCAATATTGAATCAAAAAATATGGGCAGTGAGGAAATATTTCTCTTCTGGGGGAATAGCTGCAGGAATGATCTCAGTATTGTGATGCCTTTTTAGTGAACAGATAGAACACTCCCTGTGCAGATGCTCTTGCACTGAGTGAGAATGAAACCTTCAGCTCTTACCTGTCATTTTAGGCCATTTAATCTCATTGTTCCTTTTTCTTAGAGCTCTTCTCCCACTAGTAATCTTTCCTCCAAGTATCCCACCAGAGCAAACCCACTCCTCTTACTGGAGGACCTAGCAAGAATTCTCTTCAAAGGATGACAAGAAATATCCTTCTCAAAACTTTTTGCCCTTAATGTCTCCCTTCACATTAACATGTCTGTAGCAAATTGTACAAACCGGCATCACTGGTAACAGTTCCTGTGGCTTGCTCTGCTGCACTGCACTCTAACTGGTTCTCCAAATGAGAAGTTGTCCTTCCAGTTTGGCCTTTTCTTCACTAATAAGATGGAACTAATTAAGTTCAAAAAACTCGCCACCCTTTGTTCTTTCATTAGTAACATCTGATAGCCATAATTTTTCTGTGTAGATGAAAAAGAATCCAACAAAGAAGTTTAACCATCGTTGCCATTATTTCTTAGTTGTATTTAGAAAATGAGATGCGTACCTCCCTCATGATTCTGGTTTTAGTGCTTAAAATATTTTTTTAGAAAATGAAGACAGTTTACTGCAGCTGAATAAGATATTTTGTAAGGTGTAGTTTAATTCCATGACTGAGCCTTGCTCTGTACTAGAACAACAGTGAAATGTAAGTATTGGGTTAAAAGCTGCTGAGAACAGGAGTTTGTCAAATCTGTTACTATATGCAGTTGTGTAAGTTCAGAGGAGCTGTGTTTGCTTACCTATAAAACTTCTTCCTATCTCTTTTTCTAGCAAGACTATTTAAAGATCTGTAGTGTGACAAAATCTCTCTTCTCGATAACAATAAATATTCAGTAAGGAGCTGTGCTTCATGTGTTCACCTTAACCAGAAGTGTTCTTTGTAGCACGTAGCAATAAAATGAACAGCCTGGCTTCCGACTTGCTAAAGGGCACTGAGAGGAAAGGAAGCAAAAACACACTTCTAAATGAAAACCAGTTAGCTGTAACAATCTTGTTGATGGGTTCACTATTAGTCCTGATGTCAGCTGCAGAATACACTTTCTGCCCTGAGTCTCCTTGCAGGCCTGGTTAACCTTTAGTTGCTGGGCAGCAGACACTTCAGGAAAGTTACCAGAAAAACAAATTGCAAAATAGTTCTGATTTGGAATTTTATAGCAGTGTGTGTACAGATATTCCATATGGTTCACACTGCTTGTACTATATATTATAGTAGTATTTTAGCAACAGAAGTAGTTTGCAGCAGTGTCAGAATTTGGGGTATTTTTTGTTTCCTCAATTGTTAGCTATGTAAGAAACAGGCTGTTTTCAGATACTCTTCAAATGTCTCTTTTAATGTTTTATATTTTGATTGACATTTTTTTAAAAGCATGTGTTAGCTCTTCCACTTGCTTGAATGTTTTCTAGGGAGTGAAAAAAGATCCGTGCTTTGATGTGTTGTGAATGGGCTGATGGGAGCTTGGGGGATTAAGGTCTGAGTTGCTGGGCTCACCATCTGGGAGAATAATTTAATTTATTTTCTTTTTTAAGAAAGGTCTGCAAAAGACCTTGAGGTCAGTGCAGCTTGAGAGAAGTATTCACCAGGAATCCAACTGAAAGAACCTCTGGCATTCTAGTTGTATTTACAGGCTATATTGAAAAAAAATTATTATTGGAGTTCAGATCCTCAGTACATATATATATATATACACACACACCTATAAAGTGAACAGAATTAAAAATTTGTCCCAGCAAACTCTGTCCCAGTGAAGTACAAGTTCTTGCCTCCCAGAGCTCCATGTGCTGGCTTGTAGACAGTAGGAGGGAGAGGGAGAGAGGCCGTTCTGTCTCTCTCCCTTCTTGTTTGTGCGTTTGTTTAAAGTAATGAGGCCAGCTGTCCTGTCTAAATGAATCAACACCCAGGTTCAGCTCTTTTCCTTCAATTAGACTCCGGGGAGAGGAAACCTTTGGTACTCCTCAGGAATTTTGTTTCCTGAAATTTGTCAAAATTTGGGCTCATATCTGGAGCTCATATCACAGTTTAGGATAAATTTACACATCCTACTGTATGTTAGTACAGTCCCTGTGTAACTGGAAATGGTTTTACACAGGTAGATTGAAAGGATCTGGTTCTTGAAGCCCAAAAGCACTCTGAGTATCCCCAAAGGGATTGTATAGCTTCACATTTTATTATAAAAATATGTATTCAATGAACCTTGACTCAGTAGATGTTAATACACATAAAATACTGTTGCTTTTTCTCTTATTCATTTATAATTCTTAGTAATTATATTTGATTAGATTGCTGTAGTAATTAAATACTAAGATTCCTGACTAGTTCAGAATTTTCTCCAACAAATATTCTTGTAGTTAACCCTCCTCCTGTAGTCTCCAAAAAGTCTGGCTTGAATGTTAAGGGTTCTTCCTCCATCTCCTAAAATGAGAAAGAGACAAATCAGGTATATAAGGACAATGAAGCTGGTGAAGGGTTTAAAAAATATGTTCTGTGAACAGTAGCTGAGGGAATTGTGGTGGTTTAGTCTGGAGAAGAGGAGGCTTGAGGGGGAGCCCTCATTTCTCCCTAGAAGTACCCGAAAGGAGATTGTAGTCACTTGGGAGTTCATCTCTTCTACTGTGTCTGAATTTATCAGCAAAATGTTTTTTGTCCCTTCTGGTAGAGCTATTGCATTTTTTGGCATCAGCCCTCCACACTGAGAATGGATGATATAATACTTCCAGGAAAATACCATGGAACATTCTGTTTGCAGACTACTTGTTTATGTGGTAGTTAGTGAAAAAAGCAGCAAGGGACAGGTTTGTAAAGGAAAGCTGGACCAGAAGATCAGGGGAATAGGGAGCAACAAATAAAAGTGTATCTGATTGTTTAAAGGAGGGTAAAATAAATACTAGAAGGAACTTGCATGGATGGTGAAGCAAACTAACAGATACTGGGGAAAAAAACAACAAAAAATAACAAATTCAGCCTCCAGAAAGAGGGCAAGACCAAATTATTAACTGTGTAAGGGAAGCAGAGGGAATGACGGAAAAGGAATAACAAGAATAAAGGAAGGAAACTGGGCAAGGGGGATGGGAGGTTCCCTGGGGCTGGGCAAATGAGGAAATGGCTCCGTGGGGGCTATTTTTGTGTGACGTGCTGTATAACACTCTTACAACCAGGTGATAAAAAAATCAAGTTATCTGTAATCATCACTCAACCAGCTCTTAGGTAGCAAGGCAGGATATCTCTTAGGAAATAGCTGCATCTGTGTTTAGCCTGGTCATTTTTGGTGGTGTTGAGGTTTAGGCACATCTCCAAAAGCTCCAAAAATCTGAGCAAAAGCATTATGCGAAGAAAGCTTCTTAACTCCTGTCATTCCCACCCACCTCTGCGATGTCTGAACAGGCTGAGTGAGCAGGCTTTGCATGTGAGGCCATACAGGGAAGGACAGCAATACAAAAATCATCTCCACTCCTTCCCTTTTCCAATATCATGTGCAGCTTTAGCTCCAGTCCAGTTCACAGGCTGACTGCTCAAAGACTTTGCAGCAATGAATAGGGTGGAATGGATAATGGGGTGAACAGCAGCATTCTTAATAGTAACGGGTGCTGGTTTATGCCAGCATAAAACGTACATGTGTCTGTTGCCTCAAACAGTGATTGAGAAGAAAGGATTCTCTGGGTGGGATTTTTAGAATATTCTGGTCAGGGTTTGGGTTTTTTTTCCTTGAGGAAGTTAGCGTGGGGAAAGGCTGTGGAAACAGCCAATTTTTGTTCCAAATGCAAGTGTTATGCCATCATAAAACTGAAAACTCTGGAAAACATTAAGAGCAGATCTCTGTCATGATTCATTTTCTGCTCATTTCCTGATGTTTCTGCAAAAGACACTAGGTTTTCCAGAGTAGCCCAGGAAGATCCAAACTTGGCCCAGAACTTTCTCAAGAGATCCATTTGTTTTCTATGCTTGCATGGGTAACGACAAGAAATCAATTTGTCTAGACTACATTTCCAATATGAAATATAGAATAAAGCACAAATCTGTAATGGTTAAGGAACACTCCTTTATATGATCTTTTAGTTAACACTGTGGATTTTTCTGGTGAAACATCCTGTGTGTGTTTTTACGCATGATCCTCACAAATACTGTTCTGTGACATGCTTGTGTGGCTACATTCAAATTCTGTCTCTCATTTTCAGCTTAAAAGTTCTCTGTGGTCATTTTTCATAACAAATTAATTACATATTAACTAGATGTGACTCCCAACTTAAAAAGCTGCATAGAAAAAGCCGAACGTCCCATGCAAAGGGTGTTGGATTGGTCCAGGAAAGCCCTGCATCTTGGTCACTATCCATATACAAGCCTTGCTCGGGGCCAGCAAACACTCCTAGAGTGTCTTTTAAGTTAACTTTATTGCTAAAGTGAAAATTCCAGGTTTTATGAAACATGCAAGAATGACAGCATGGGAAAAAATGTCTGTATCAAAAAAAAGGGCATTTGTCTTGGTTTCCAAGACCCTTCACATTCAATCCCTGTCTTACCTACCATTCTCTCGTTCTGTTGAGATTTTTAAGACTGGCCTCAAAATAGCCTTTTATGGCCTTCTTTATCACACACTTGTTATGTTTCTATGCTTCTTCCAGTATCTTCTCATTTCCTTCAAATGCTTCCTTATCTTTTTTTTTTCTGTGGTGCTTATGAAAATTTCGCTCTGCTATGCTGGCAGTAATAATTTAATTTTTTTTTCTTGTGACACAGTATGTAGCACAGTTGGGTGACAAATTATGATGTGTAAGTATTCCAGGAATGAAGAGTAGCAGACTTGAAATATGTATGGTTTCTAATTTTTATTTTCATTTTGGCTTAAGTAGGATCACTTACAGCTGTCATTTTTCTGGAGAAATATGTTGGGTCTCACCTCTGGAGTCCCATCTCAAGGGACTGAACCTGGGACCTCAATCAGCTCAAAGCTTGCTCTGCCCCTAGGATGATAAAATGCACATTTGTGGTATGAGTGGAATGGATGGACAGAGCAAAAAATGACTGGAGTCACTGATCAGGAATGAGTCCATAGGTATTTGGGATACAGGTAAGGAGCTGGAAGGAGAGGGTCTGTTGCTGTAGCAGCCAAGAGCAAGGAGTTAAGGTAGTGTGCATGATGCTGGTAAGGAGGGCACTGTCCAGGGTTTCTCTGTATGACACTGTGGGGAAGGTTATGGTAGTTCCGACAGTTTTATAATGACAAGAATAAAGAGATGATTCTGAACACAGCGTATGAGACCAGGGGCTCCCTCGCTCACTACTTTTACCTGGCTGTCTTTCTTCCATGCACCTCTCAGGGGACAGAGCAACTTTTCCAACCTCTGAGAAGCCTCCATACTTAAGCCTTTCACCCTTTTTGACAGTGGTGACAGTACACAGTGAAACTTGAAAACCTGAGCATTTTCCAGTGTGGAAAAAGAAAGGACATAGCTGTGATGAGAACAGGAGAAAAACCTTGAACATTGCTGTTCCTGGTGCTAACAGAGAAGCAATTTTCAAGCAAATGGCATCTTTTATATATCTTGAAGAATTGAAGACCTTTATGGTTTTTGCCATTCCAGATCTTATGTTAAAAAGGATTTTCTTTTAGGCCTGTGCTCTGAGTTCATTTTTATGTCTCCCAACCTGTAATTTTACCTTTCAGACCACTGTTTCTGAAATCGGAGGCTGGTTATGGAGTAGGATCACTAATGAGCAAACTTCTTGAATATAAATCTTTGGACAAACATCCATTTTTGTAGTGTCAAATTCTGCTGCTGAAATCTGACTCAAACTTCTGAAGCACACTCCCTTGGATGGTGGGCATGGGAAATGCTACTGCTGTGATATCTCCTATTTACTTGCATTCTAACTAGGAATGCCTGCTGTATGTATTCTTAACATATGTTAACCTCTCTGCTGCAGTTCTTGCCAAAAAACTGTCACAAAGGTTATTTAGCGAACGAAACTGCATAGGAAACATTCCTGTTGTACTGGCATGCCTGCTGTAACTAATTGGGCATGTGTAAGAGGAGGGTGAAGATAAATAAAGCTACATATGTACAGTGTTTAGGTAAAGTGCGTGATATTTTGCATCATAATTCTAATCCTTTTAGATGTTGGTGATCTCCAGAAAGGCAAGCAAATGATGGGAATGAATTCCAGCGCGAGCCGTCTCCAAGGCTCTGTGTTAACAACATGGGGACAAGTCACGCGGGGCTGTTGCAACTATCCAAAGGAGGATTTTTGGTTTTTTGTTTCCCCATGTGTGTGCACACACTTGTAATCTACATAGGACTGGTTTCTTTTCACCTTTTCCAGTCAAGTGTCCTGACTGTCACCCTCTGAGCCCAAACTGGCAGCAGAAGTTGTTATTTCATTGCAAAACAGGTCTGTGATTACAGGGTTTGCCTATTTGATGTTACTTTCTCTACATGAAGGAGGGGACTAGCTCTTGCTGAAAGTGTCCTGGTTCTGCCCACTCAGCTCAGTAGTGAGGTATATTTTCTGAAGTGAATGGGTGCAGAAGGGTAGCTTTGAATGTTTTTAAGCAGAAGCAGCATTTCCAGGTAGGGCCAGAGGTCTGAGCAGACCCACAGAATGCACAGCACAACCGTGTTGGCTTTATTCAGGGAGGAGCAAGGCAGAGGGAGAAAATAGACTCATTGGTAGTACATCAGGCAGTGTTTCAGAGAGGTTTTGGATATGCAAAGTGGATTAGAACTGAAAATCTCATATCTTCTATCTTTTTTCCCTTTGGTAAATAAATTGGTTCTAAATTGTAGATGATTTCCCGTTCCCTTCCTTCTCCCTGGACTATGTATTCTCCAAGGCATGCAATAGATTTCTTTTTCTTTAATCTGGAAGGTCTTTCTAAGCTCAGGAATGCTACTTGGCTCAGGAAGCACAGCAACAGTCAAGAGAGATTGAACAGTTATCCCTACAAAGACAATGAAAGAATAATGTACATGCCATTGTATTTAACAATTGTATTAATGGTATCTGTGATGTCTGCCTCTTGTTTAACTGAGATCACAAGTATGAATTAAGTGCCCAGTATGGTAACATAAACCAGTGATTTCCCAAAAGGCAGAGCAAATGAGTGTGTGGTCTTGTAACTTTTATTGTTAAGTTTAAATTACAAAATAGATTTACAGTACTGACAGTTTTCATTCCACATACTAAAATCCTTCATCATTGTAGCTTTACTATTGTGTTGGCCAATATTACACTTCTAACAAGAGAATCATAAACAAGTAGAAATAAAATAGGAATTTAATTTTAGATTAAGAAAAATTGTATTCTTGATGTATATATGTACACATATGCAGAGTCAGTTGTAGCTTGTCTACATCAGCATTAACATCAGCAGATTAACTGAAATTGGTATAACCACCTGCCTTTTCTTACCTCATTTTAATACATGTTTATAACTAATTGTGCCATTTTAGAGCTGCTTGAGAGAATACCCAGATAAATGTATTTCCATAAGTTCTAGGCCAAAGATAAAACCAATCTTGTAAAACAAGATAAGAAAGCAAATCCAAGCCTACGTAGTAATATGGACATGATTTAATGAGTAATATCAGCAGAAGAGATTTATAATTGTCCTTATGCCTTTAAAAGAAGGATTTGGTGAAAATAATTTACAGTGTTGGAATTTGACAGTATGGGCATGTTTTTGGTTCTATGTGAATAAATTAGATATTTCTGACCAACTGTGTAGTAAAGTTACAGGGAGTAAGACCAGTCTGTGCCTTAGGCTGATACCTTAGGCCCATATCTATCAATCCCGTATTCAGACCCACAGCCAAACCTTGTGATTTAGCCAGTGCAGATCTGGCTGAATTCTGGATAGGTCCTGCTCAGTATTGCAAGATATTTAATTTTATTGCTTTACAGGGCTCACACTTTGTATGTGGAAAACTGTTTCTGGCCACTGCATAATTTGAATGAATCCCTTATTAGACCAGTTCTCCTGAGTTTTTCAAATTTTTAACGTGTGCTAAGGCAATAATAAGAACAGTGTGTCTGGATATACAGATCTATGGTTTCTTAGTATAAGTTTCTACATCAGGAATATGGCTGTTCAGGCAAAACTTAAAATGTTTGAGAAAAGCTACTTGGGCGATGCAATGTACATTTCATATATATTGCACTGTATAAAAGATTTCAAGGAGGTCTTACTACATGTATGTTGCAGATCAAGATAGATTTTATTTTGTATCTTTTGGGTTCTTTTAATATATTTAAAACTGACCTCTTGGTATACAGGCTCATATAATTCACCATGTGTGCTGTGTTGCTGAACTTTTGTATAGTTATTTAATTTGGAGTTTTCTTTTTGTGCATGGAGTTTGACAGCATACTGCAAATTGCATGGATTCTGAGCATATCCTTCAATCTCCTGTAGGAAGCACCATTGCTCACTCCTTGACTCTGGAATGATGATCCTTTGAAGTAGCTGTGATTTCTTTTCTTGTCACCTATGGTTTGATTGTAGGTCCTCAAATCCAGTGTTCCCAACTGCACATGTGCTGGCACTCCCTGTGAATCCAGTGGTGGTCGGTGCATCGCACTCTGCTGCAGGGTTGTCATTCAGTTTGCTAAGGGAGACAGAAAATGCTGAATGATACTTCCAAAATGAATGTTAAAGGTTTCATTTCTAGCCAAATTATCTTGGCCTTCCATCATCTGCCATCAGGCTGTATCGAACAGTAACTCCCGCTAATTCCTATATGTGGGCTTTGGTTGGCTCTAACTGTAGCCCAAGGAGGTGCAAGACAGCAGGCAGTTTGCCCAGGGTAACTTTGTGCCTTTTGAGCAGTTGCTTATTGGGTTCTGTAACAGTTGGTATTGTTTTTGATTCTTGTAGATAATTGTACCCATGCTTTCTACACACGGGTGAAAAAATAAGTGATTGAAACAAATCACTGCTTTCCTGTCACTGTTTCTGTCCTCTA